>PVKH010023290.1:0-13889 GCA_004027955.1 Chaetophractus vellerosus
ATGTACAACTTGAACCTAAAAATGAGGGAACTTCAGACAAAACCAAATTGAGAAGCCTTCTACAGACCAATTGGACTGTTCTCCTCTAAAATATCAATGTTTTAAAAATCAAGAAAGGCTTCAAGGACTGGTTCTAGCTTAAAGAAAACCAAAGACACATAATAAGAAAATGCAATACAACCCAGACTGGATCCTGGATCAGGAGAATAAAAAATGCCAACAACAACATTATTGGGACAATAGTAAAGACTGGATATAGATTGCCTATTAGATAACAGTACTGTATAATGTTAAATTTCCCGAATTTAATAACTGTACTCGGAAAGCAGATATGGCTCAAGTGATTGAGCTCCTGCCTACCACACGGGAGGTCCGGGTTCAGTTCCCGGTGCCTCCTAAAGAAGATGGGCAAGACAGTGAGCTGATGTAATAGGGTGGCAAAACAAGCTGATCAACAAGATGACACCACAAGAGACACATGGAGGAAAAGCATAATGAGAGACACAACAACAAAGCAGGGAGCGGAGGTGGCTCAAACGATAAGGCATCTCCCTCCTACATGGGAGGTCCCAGGTTCAGTTCTAGTGCCTCCTTAAAAAAAAAAAAAAAAGAAGACCAGCACACAACAAACGGACACAGTAAATGCAAACAACAAGGGGGTGGAGAGAAATAAATAAATAAAATAAATTATTTTTAAAACCCAAAAAACTGTACTGTGGTTATATAAGAAAAATTTAAACATTTATCTCTATCTCCACGTGGGGGAAGAGTGTGATAAAACAAACATGGTAAAATGTTAACAATTTGAGAAGCTGAGCGAAGAGTATATAGAAAAATTCTTATACTAGTCTTTTGTGTTTTTAAAAATCATTAGATAGAGTATATTTATCGCTGCCTTCCAAGCTTTGTTGAAATCTTTTTGGCAAAAAAGATTTTAGCTTGCCTTCCAAGCTTTGCTAAAATCTTTTTCAGGTCACCTGACCTCACAACACCATAAACTGTGGTATAGTTTGTGCACTGCACAAACTTGTTTGCAGCTGCAGAAGTTAAAGACAAGGAGATTTTGGAGATAAGAACTCATTCACGCAAGTTTTTTGTTTGTTTTAGTTTTATATCTTTTATTTTGGTTTGTTTTGTTATATTATGTTCTAAAAGGCCATGTTCTTCCCACCTATTTCCTTGGTGTCTTTGACAACTTTTGTGATATGACATAATTGCTGTTGTTACTACCTCACTTTCTTTTTCTTATCTTTCTACTTATTCAACATCTATTTATTAGAGGACCACCACGTGTCATCCCCTAAAGCCTGATGATTTGTGAGAGAAAGAAAGAGGGAAGGAAGGAGAGGGCTATGGAAAGGAAGGAGGGGGCTATGGAAAGGAAGGAAGGGAGGAAGAGAGACAGGCTGACTTCTGGATAATTTAGAGATTGTGAGAAAACAGGCCTAAAAAAAGGCCTGTGCTGATTTTGCTCACTCAGATAAAATCTGAGGCCTAACTGGCTGCCATACTCTCATAAATCAAACTTGATTATTCTCTCTCACTTCTCACATCTAGTTCGTCAACAAATTGAGTCCATGTGACCTCTGAAATAGCTCTAGAATCTATCAATTTCTCTTCAGCCCAGACCACCAACACCTGGACAACAACATTCTCCCACATGGCCCCATTCTCCCACATGGCCCTCTCCATTCCTCACACTGCAGCCACTGTATTTGCTTAGAAAAGGATAATCTGATCATATCTGCTTAATTCCCTTCAGTGACTTCCCACTTTGCCATGGTCTACAAGGCCCTCCAGAATCTGCTCCAGCCAACCTCCCCCTCATCACCCATCACTCTCTCCCTACTCTCCTTCCCTAACTCCGTCCACTCCACCTATGCTGACCCTCTCACCTCAAGATATTTGCGCTTGTTGTTCCCTCTTCCCCCAATTCTTGGCTTACCTAATTCCTAATCAGCTTTCAGGTCTCAGCTTGAGCGCCTCTTCCTCAGGCAGCCTGTTTTGATCCTAATACTAAGTTAGCAATTTCTGTGTCAAGGGCTCACACACTTTTGTGAACTAATTACACTGAGAATTACAGTTTCTTATTCATCACCAATCTATGAGTACCACATCTGTCCATCTTCATCCCAGTATCCCCAGTGATTAGCAGGGATCCCGACACAGAGTCTACCCTCAATGAATACTGTTAAAGAATGAATGACATTTACATTTCACCAAGAAAATAAAGAAAATGCCAAAGCTAATGGATGCTTGATTAATATTCTCTGGGGCCCCAGGTTTCGAGAAAATAGTATCAAAATAAGAAAATCCCTTCACTTTTTCACTTCACTTTAATCCCAGAAATCTATCCCAGTTTCAATAAAAGTGGTTTTGATCTATAAGATCTATTATCTCAGTAGGATAAAGCTTCTTTTTGTCTTAAATTCACTTTCCTTTGGTTTTTAAGAGATTCTGCCTACTTCTGGTAAACAATTCTATGGTCATCTAATTCATATTCTTCATGGTTTTATTAAATTCTAAACATATTTCCTCTTAGCCTTTTCAAACCTAAGGAGTCCTAATTATTTCAGTCTGCATTCATAGACCAAACCCTCCTACTCCTTCATCATATTGGTTGCTCTTCTTTGGCTTTACTTTAGTTCCATTATGCCTTCTTCTACAAGATTAACTACCACAACTATAAACAGAATTTAGATGCCAACACTTCACATCCCAGATTCATACGAAGGTTGGCTGATACGTCTGACTTTTTGCAAGCCTTTTCCTTATCCAGGACAAAACAAGTCTCCCAGGCTTGTGATGTGAGTTTCTCTAAGAGTTTTATTTTTTTAATTTTATTATTCATTCATTCATTCCCTCAAAGAAGGCCACAGGCCAGCAGCTATTCACCCTTAGGAGAGCTCTGCCAGGTACAACTATTATAGGAATAACACTAGCCAGAGTCACTCTTCTTACTGGGCTGCTTTAGTCTTTGTAGGGGGTGACCTCTTCCCACTCTGAAGGATCACATTCTTCTTGCTCAGCCCCTCTGCCAGAATTCTCCTGGACTATCTCCTGGACAGTGACTAGCCCAACCACCCTGGCCCAAACAATCATTTTAATCTTAAATGTGAAATTAAATTGTATATGACTGATTGCTATATTGTCCTATGTAAATTATCTATATTCCAGCATTACTCAACATATTTTAACCAAAAGTTCCACAATTTCATCTTTATGTTCTCTTAAAAATCCAGAGTATAAAAATCTTGTAGCCAAGTCCATTAATATCTGTATCACCTATTTTTTTTTTAAAGATTTATTTATTTTATTACATATCTCCCCTTCCCCCCGCTGCGGCGACGCGCCGAGAGTGGTCACTGCGCAGGCGCGGCTTTCCCCGCTTGTGGGCAGTCTCTGCGTCCGTTCACGGCCGGCGCTTGCTTCAGTTCACGGGTGGCTGGCTGCGCTCCATCCGTGGGCGACCTGCCTTGCCCGTGGCGGCTCTTGCCCTGTCCGTGGCAGCTTCTTGCCCTGCCCACGGCGGCTCCGGCCCGCCCATGGCAGCTTGCCATTCTCAAGGCGGTCTGCCCGCTAGGAGAGGTCCCCGGGAATCGAACCCAGGGCCTCCCATGTGGTATGCCAGCACCCTATCCACTGGGCTATTGAGCCGGCCCCTCTGTATCACCTATTAATTTACTTTATATCATCTGAGCTATTTTTAACATAAAAGACAATTTAGGAGTGACATTCTACTCTACTCCCTTCTTTTCTCTTCTCTCTCTATTTTCCCCAGTAATCTCATCCCCACTCCCAAGCTTTCAATCATGTAGATGGCAAAGACACTCAACATCTCACTCCCAACCTATTTCCTGAATTCCAGGCTCTGTGTTTCTGACTTTTCTGGAAGAAGCCCAAATTAAATCTGAAGGGAAAAAAACACAAACAAAAGTCTCCCCCAAAAACCATAGGCTATGGAAATGAGTTATTTTGGTTCCTAGAACATAAAGGCTGAATTGACAACTATTACAAGGTAGAATCTTTGAAATAAATCATAGACAGGAATAGTGTCAGATTTTAAGCCAACGAAATAAGACTTTAAGAAAATGCTACTTCAAATGTAGGAGGAATGTTCATGTTTTTTTAAGTCAGTTTCTAAAAATTATACATATTCATCATCTGTTTTGCTTTTTAAAACTTAATGAAGCTTTGGATCTCATAGTCAATTCACTTAAAATTACTCATTTTGGTCTCTAGACTATACTGTACCAAAGTTCATTGTGTTTGTCTCCTAAGGCAGCCCCTGCATTGTTAAGAGTAAGCTCCTTTCACTGTTGTACAATGCTAAACACAATGCTGTCGGCAGTCCTGACAGCAAGTGGCAAACTCAGGCTTCATTCCCAGGCCAGACACTAACGCATTGTATAACTCTGTTCAAGTCCCATAAACCTATCTATGCTTCAGTTTCCCCATGATTGAACAGTAACGCTTTAACACTATCCACTATCTGCCACTTCCTTTCTTCAGGACAATTTTGTGAGGCATCAGTATATTGCACTACGCTACTAAGAAAGGAACCATGGATAACGCTTCATTATGATGTTCATTTTTCAGAGGTACCGTGGGTGGTAGTTAGCTACCTTGGGCCAGAGACTGGTAGTCCTACATGCAACCCAGACTGTGGCACGTCCCCTTCCATCAGCCCATAGCAGCCTCTGCATGCTCTATCTACCGACAACACTAAAGACATACAACCCTTGACCCTCACTTGCAGCAAGGAACACAGAACAGTGTCAGCCCACATTGTAACTCCACCCTCTGGGGGAAGCCGGTGGGGAAACCAAGGGCATAGTATTAGCTGTCACAAATGCATCAGTTCACAGGACTTTTCATAAAAGGTCAGTTATGACTTTCTCCTTTTAAAAAGAACGCAGTATATCTATTTTATGATGTCAGAACATAGGATGTTTCTCCATAGCATGCATCCACAAGCTTCTAGTAACTCTGTATGTGAGGAAACAGTGTGCCAAGATCTTGAGAGAGGGCAAAGATCAGAATCACCAGTCAATATCCTGTGACTTTGGATAAAACATCTAATCACAGAATCTTTAAATGAAAGTTGAGTTAGCTAAAAAATGTAAGCAAAACCCTTAGGAATATTTCCTTGAAAAAGGAGGGTCGCCACACGTATTATAAGTAATAATAAACAAAAGATAAAATTGCAAGCATGAAATGAAGACTTGCCTTTCAGCCTGGTGGTCAACCATCAAGGCAGCAAGGTCATCTCAAAATGTCTCCAGAAACCACCACTGAGATTGGGAACAGTGCCAGACATTTGGCTCTTTTGGCAGAGCACTGTACACAGTAGGTACTCAGTAAGTAACTGTTCAACAAATCAACACAGTAAAGGACTAATTAAGTACTTAAGTGTGTACCTCATTTCCCTCCACATTTCCACCTTAAACTGGCTCCATCTCCCCTCCAAATATCTCACTAGTCCCTCAGACAATCTGAGCACTTAATGTTGCTGTGCCACCTTGGTCCTGTATACTCAGCAAAAAGACCTTTCCCTCCCTTCTCTACTTAATGAACTCCTATTCAAGATTCTACTCAAGTACTCCTCCTCTGGGAAGCCCTTCTCAATTCCCTCAGAAAGAAGTAATCCTTTCTTACACTCCTTAGTCCTTTACACAATCTTCTATTACTGCAGTTAATACTATGCTACATGTATTTTTTTCTAACTATAAGATTTATTAGATGATAGAACCACACACACACAGACCCAAAGACATACTGATTCTTGGTCCTATTATTGGTTCAAATAAGTTAATTTTACAGCTACTAAGGATGACCAGATGCCAGGGAGCAGAAATGTCCTCCAACCTCAGTTCTAGATAGAGTTCTGCTCAAAGTCCTCCCAGTCTGTCACTGGCCCCATTCATTGCCAGTATTTCTTACCATCCAGTGTCACTAAATTCCCAGCCTTCTGGGACATGGCATTTGTTTCAATTGACGCTCTGTTGTGCATCATGAATACAAGATTTTATTCTGAACATGATTTCAATTTGATTGAAGCTCTGTATAGTTTCTGGAAAATTTTCTTCAGCCAGCTTTGGGACTTCCCCACAGTCACTGCCCAAGCCCTGCACTGTTTCCTCATTATTTAAATATGGGTCTCGCCAGACAAAAACGCAAGGTCTCATATTGCAGACAACCAGGTCTTTTTCTGTGTAGCCTTAGGGTGGGGTCTGGTGCAGCACGCGATAAAAACTTTAACAAAAAATTAAAAGCAAAAGAAAAATCACCCATAATTTTAAGTCAGTATATTTCTTAGGTGGTTTGATTTTAAAACCTTAAAACAGGCACCTGTATATTCTGACCCTCACCAACACTCAGTGAAAAAAAGTTTTTAAAAGGAAGTCAATTTCTAGAAGTGCTTTCTAACATTAAACCAGTTTAATAAATAAAACATTAAGAAGTTCCAAAATATCTAACATTAAAACAATTTAAAAGAAAATATTTCTATATCTATAGCAGTCAAACATAGGTCTGCCTTTGGGAAACACAACCAAAATGTGTTACAGGATTCCTAAGTACTGCCTGAATTCTGGAGACATGAGGAAGGGTGAGTATCCTGATAACTTAAAAGGTAAAACCAAAGTCAGCTAACACTATTGAGTACCAGAAATAAGTGATTTATATGTATGAATTCCTTTACTCCTTTCAAACAACCCAATAAGAAAAGTACTATATGATTCCTGCTTTAAGGTGAGGAAACTAAGGCCCAAAGAAATTAAGTAACTTGCCTACGTGGAGCCAGGATTTGAACCCCAAAGCGTGGCTCCACAAGTGTTTTCTGAGCCACTAGAATGATATACCTCTAATATATGAGGGGATACCCTGTGTAGAGGGCAACTTAGCACGAAAGGGTAGGAAATGGCAGAGCTGGGGCTCCAGCCAGGGCTCTTGGGTCCCATTTCTGGAGGTGGGATCACAGAACAGAAGCAAGGGGTTTCCACTGGGTTTTTTGTTTTGGGTTTTTTGTTTGTTTGTTTTTGTTTTGAGGGAAAGAAAGAGAACTTTAAGCAAGTTTGCCAAGGTTATTGAACGGAAAGACAAAAATGCAAATCTTTTTATTGACTGTTTATTTGCACCAAAATATTCCAGGGAAAGAGGACCTGCCTCCTTCTCCCAGTAGAGTTAAAAAGGATTTGGATGAGAACTTGTACCTGTAAGGTTCCTGTAGAGCTGAATTAGAGGATAAAGAAGGAGAGCGGATTGGCCCGGATGAAAGGCAAGGGTAATCTAAAATGCTGCTAGCTTCTCTTTCCCCAGTCTCTACAGTCAACAGAAAACCCCTGTTTCTTTCATTTAACCCTTTTTTGTCCTTTAAAAAGGACAAACCTTATCTACTAAGAGCAGCCCATGCTGGCTGCAAAGACTTCTGATTTTAAGCACAGCAATAAGGGATAAAATCTACGTAGCAACAGTCCTCAAACTGTTTCCCTTAAAATGTATGTGTATATAAATTATACCTCAATAAAGTAAGTAAATAGATAATAAAGTGAAATGTGTTGAGGGAGAGTATATGAGAAGATACACAAATAAATTGGATTATATGAAAACATACATGAAGGAGATGGCTTATAAATGGACACGCAAACTTTGAGCAAGTCCTTTTTTTCTATTTTTAAGAAGAAAAACAAATGTCAAATATGCCCTGAAGTCTTACAGCAATTAAAAGTTCTCAGAAACAAGTGAAAAGAATATAATATCAAAATGGCACCCAAAGTCCGGAGCAGGTACAGCTCAGGCATTGAGCGTCTGCTTCGCATGTATGAGGTCCTGGGTTCAATCCCTGGTACCTCCTAAAAACAAACAAACAAACAAACAAACAAATAATAATAATAAAAAGACAGCTTCAAATGTTTTTTTTTAAAAAATGGTGGCACCTAAAGCAAAAGGTCATCAAATATACACCAGCTGAAGACTCTTCCTCACATTACTAGGGCAATCCACTTTTTGAGGTGAAAATCCCGTAGCCCTTTATGACCTTAGTGGGAAACACAATAAATTGGTTTTAGAGAAGATGGCTCAAACCATCCGACCATGTGGACTGCTCGGCAATCACAGATGAAGGTTTTGGCCCGGAATTGTCCCATTCTGAGGCTTCTGGCCAATACATCACACTGCCTCAGGACACTAAGCCTGTCTTTGCCTTACCCTTTGTATTTCTCAATCCACATTCCTTTTTGGGGTGAAATACTCCATTATTTCTGCTTTGTTCTGAGCTGTCTCCTGTCTCTGTCCCTATTAACTCGTGGCAACAAAAGAAACAAACAGAAGCAGGGGATTTCATGCTTAGCAGCTATAGACACTGGCCTCCAGGCTCTGCAGAGGGGCAGACATCTGAAACTTTGAATGGGGGAGAGTGCTGCTGAGCTGAACCAGGCCAGGGGCCCACGTGGCTCCCAGTCCACGTATCAGTCATCTTGATGAGTGGCATTCATGAATCCTAGTATGCATTATTTCAAGAGGAACCAAAAGTGGGCTTATAAAAGTTAGGGCATCTATCTACTAATTAGATTTAAGAGAATCTAATCCAAGAAAAATATATTCCTAACCATCCAAAATTTCAGGTTTTCACAGAAAAGGGTTTTTTTTTTAAACTAAGAGAACTAAAAAAGGAAGATAAATAGACACTGTGCCTTTCTTATTTTTAAGATGTAATTCTTATCTTGAGATTGATAGATGGGGTGATTAAATTTTAATATCAATTCTCATAAGAACAGAATTATCCAATAGAAACAGCAGCAAATCTTCCAGCTTAACTATAACTAGGTACACCATGCTTTATGTAGCACATTCATTAATGTATCCAAATCAGGGCTTTACTTGGGTCAGTTTCAAACCATGTATAATGTTTTCTTAAAGAGTGAAGAAATACAAATTTAGCTGAAATGGAAAGAAAAACTAATACATTTTGTATTAGACCCCTTTTTTGTAGGGGCATAAAAATAAATACTTTTAACATTCCTTACCAAGGGCACTTTTTAATGATTCGTACACTTAGGCAGAGTCATGGCATAAAAACATTTAAAAAGAGCTAGGCCTCCTAGGTAGAACTTCAAGTGGGTTTAAGTACCATCTAAAAATCCAAAGAAAAGATGCTAACAAAGCAGATACTCTCCACTCTTGGTCCTTTAGGAAATGGAGATGGGAAGCCTTATTACAGAAGAAAGGGAAACAAATTGAAATCAAACTAAAACTGTTTTTCTTGTAGTCCCTAACAGTAGAAAGTCTATTCTATATGTTGGAAGACAAAGGGCATTCCTTCACTTCACGATCCTTAGGTTCCATAAAGAGGATGATCAGTCCTCATATATCCCATCAGTCATTAGTTCCTGTTAACCTGTCCAAACCTGTCTCTACTATCTCTCTGTTCCTCCCCAGCTCTAAAGTCTTTGTTCAGAGTGTCACCACTATGTCCTGGATAACTATGCTGTCTGTTCTCCTAACTGATGTCCTTCCCTCTGATCGTATCCAACCCCAATTTAGTCTCCAAAATCCTGACAACAATCTAAAACAGATCAAGGCATTCCCCTGATTTAAAATCTCTCCATGGCTACCCATAGCAGAATAGATAAAGTCTCCATTATCTTCCTCTGGTAGATAGTTGGCTTCCAGTCATTCTTAAAAATTTAGCCCAAGGTCACCTCTCCCAGGAAGACTTCTATGACCCTCAGTCTGATTCCAATGACCTTCTTCAAACTCCCTTAGCACCTTTTCTACTCCACTGTCATAACACATATCATCCTGTTAGGTATTGTTGATTTACAGTCCCTCTTGCCCCACTAGATATCAAGCACTTGAATGTAAGCCCTATTTCTAATTCTACTTTGCAACCTGAGTGTCTGACACAGCATCCACATGTGGTAGGATGTGCTCCCCAGTGATTAATTGCATGGCTTTTGAGTCAGAGAAGCCTGAAATTGAGCTCTTCTGTGATCTGGAGAAGTTACTTCACCAATGTCTCAGTTTCCTACTCCAGAAAATAATCATCATCTCACAAGGTTGCTAGGAGTGGTAAATGAAGTATTGGATAAAATACTGTTCAGTAATCTAGAATTCTTATTATCATCAAGATTGGTATTATTAGATTTTTGACTTAAAATAATGTTTCCTAAAGAAACTGATTTTTGTGATCACCAATCAGGATTCTTCTCACAGTGATAATTACAGATAATTCAGAGCTTTGATTTTTTTTTCACTGTGCACTTGGTCAAAGATCCAATATTATATGCCAGATATCAGTGGTGGCTAATTACATAAAAGCAGTCCTTTTGATTTACTATAATAAGAACAATCAAAAGGGGACATAATATGAGGTATAATGGGAACATGAGTCAACTTTTTCTTCCCCTGACAAAACAGCTTTTAAACATTATTGGTCTGTCCTAACAGGTAAATCAATTCTCTTTGAATATAATTTCCTGCTCTGTCTATGCAGACCTAGACAAAAGCATAACAGGGGGAAAAATGCCTGCAATCCCTGTGCATACTCAAATCACATTGCTTTCACGGCTGACAAAGACAAATGTTTACTATGGTCTAGTGCTAAAGAGCCAATACAGAGAACTAGATGCTATCTCACCTCACACATCAGCACACGTGTCAGACAGATTCTGATTGCAAAGTCTGTTATTGGTGATGAGAGAGGCAGAAAGGGCACAGCTGGATATTTCAGATCCACAGCTGAGCTAGCAGCAGTGGTAGTTCAAGCCATCTTCTCACTTTAAAAGCTGGAATTAATCTAAGAGAGTTATTTAAAGGTGTGTTTTATTAAAGAGGCACTTTCCAACTACTGTCAAGCCACTCAAGCAAAAGCTGAACATCAGATTAAGGCAGCTCTACATGGGGTTATCTAGGCAATATCAACTGATTTCTTTCAGCACCCATAAATCATTTATCAGAGTTTAAGAAAAAGGAAATACCAAGAAAAATAATCTCCTGTTCTCTCAAAATATTAAAAGCAGCATATGGACTTACCAATTCACATCATAAATGTTTTTAGTGTTTGTTTTATTTTATTCCCTGAAATTAATATAAGAACAAATGTCTTAAATTATATACCTTGAACTTATAGTCCATTTTATATAGATGGCACTAGTACCATTTAACAGATTGATGAACATATCAGAGGGACCCCATGGGCCTGACACATGTAATTTGGTTCTTACTAGAATGAAGTCTGAATAACATCAATTCCTTATTTGTCACATAAAGCACCTACTTTCTATAAAAGGAATTCCCAAACTACAAGGAAAACATGATACTTGAACATCTCAAGTGTTGTTTTTTTTTTAAAAGTCTGTCCTCCTTTTCCTTTTGTACCAGGTAGAGTTTTGGTTGCAAATAACAGAAAAGCAATTTATTGGAAGATGAGAAGGCTAAAGAACTTCAAGAACCAAGCTAGCCCAAGGTAACACCACAGCAACCATTCGTTTAGGAGTTGCCCCTTGTGTTAACTGCTTGCCCCCTTGCTGCCAGCCTCCCCCAGATCAAGGAGAATGGTCTCTGACTGCTCTGAACGGGAGCATCAAACTGGACTAACCTTGGTCTAATGCAGGGATCCTGGCTGTCAAGGAGTTTGAGTGGGAAAAAAAAAAAAAAGGCAGTGGAAGGAGGGTCCCTGGCTACAAGGTTTCATGCACCAGGCCCCAAAATATAATGTGCATTTGCAGTGCAGCCAAAAGCTATACATTCTGTCCTCTGGCCCAATAGATAGCAAATTTTATCTAATACAACAAGTTAATGGCATAGAATAGAAAGAATACGCCAGAGTCTTGGAGAGTAGCAAAGAAGAGTCAGGCTGAAGTGAAGCAAAGGACAAGATGAGAGCTAGTAGAAAATCCGGTCTGTGATTATTCTAAGTAAAACTATTTTGCCTTCTTAGTGTCCCCTTGTATACTGTCATTTATTACCCAGCTCTCCTATTCTCTATGCATTGCCTTCCTTCTTTCCATACTTCCACTGACAAATTATTACATATAAGAAGATGATACAGGCCAACTGTGTATGAGTAGAAGACAAATGCCTGACAGCTCTTATATTCACACTGCCATATTCTTACTTCTCCTCAACATTAATATCTTGTGGGAAGAAAATGGTATATATTTGGAGCTGTGCGTAGCACCTAGTTTTTCTTAATTAAAACAAAAACTCAATCCAGTAGACTGGGATATTGCTAACCAAAAACAGATAAACTCCCCAAAGATGTGTGACTGGGCTTCCTTTTTTTTTTAAATACTACCACTCTGGTTTTCCACATGTTTGTCTTAGCAATGTATAATCCTTCAAGTCTCCCTTTTCCAATTTGCAAATCACATGATAATTGTGAAGCAACTGTTACAACAACAAAAAGCTACTCATCTGGAACATGCAATAAAATAAAATAGAGCAAACATATTTATGGCTAGCAAATATATATATGTATATAAAATATGGTCTTGGCAGACAACTTCAGTTTTCCCAAAAGAATAAAATTTGAAGGCTTTCAGTAAACTATCATGTTAAGGAAAAAAAGGGGGGAGGGGGTAATAGGGTGGAAGGGAAAGGATTAGATGAAGGCATATGTTAAAAGCAAGAAAAGAACATTATGTCTCATTTGTTTGGTGGCTCTGTGGAAATAAATTATGACATTCTGTATAAGGAATTATTGCTCCATCCTGAGCAGACTCCATAAGCTCTCCATGACTCTCCATAAGCAAGAAAGAATCAAAGGGCACACTCATGACTCTTTGATTTCAGTTTTAAAACCAATTTTCTAATTACAGTATATTGTATACAGAGATCCTCAAGAGAAATTGTGCATGGCCAAATTAGAGACAGTGTTGCCAGAGATAAAATATTCATCACCAAAAGAGTACATAAAATGTGTTTGAGAAGTTCATTTGGGAACCACATAAGGAGAACAAGACATGGCCAGAAAAATGCAAATATTCTCTGCTATGTAAAAATTGGAAACAAAGAGTTCCAGTCATAACAAATTCTGCATATATTGAAAATAAGATCTCACATAAGCTGGGTCAATGGGATAGAGTAAGAATACAAAGTTGTCCCGAGATTTTTCTTAACAAGCAGGACTTCCAAAGCAACTATAAAATAAAGATCTTTCTTCAATCCTATTAATTTTTTCATAATTTATAACTTCTTACAATTTGTAAATTTCCCTAAGCCTCCAGAGAAGTATGAAAGATATGAAATCTTAAAATATTTGGTTTTTGGAATGCTACATAACATAATGCTAATCACACACTACTTCTTTTATGTTTCATTACATGTATTGTTATTGTAAGACACATTCAGTCTTTTATAGAAAGAGATGAGAAGTGAATGAATGAGACAATAAAAGGATAGAAATAAATAGTTACCAAATACAGTTTGATCAAATACTTTAAATCACATTCATTTGGAGTCAAGATAAGGATTTCCAGCTTTTAAAAACTAAGGGTGGGGAAGCAGATGTAGCTCAAGTGGTTGAATGCCTGCCTCTCACATGGGAGGTCCTGGGTTCAGTGCCTGGTGCCTCCAGAAAAAACAAAAACAAACAAGAAGCAAAACAATGAAAAAACCAACTCAGGGAAGCTGATATGGCTCAATGGTTGGGTGACAGCTTCCCAGATACAACGTGCCAGGTTCAATCCCTGGGCCCTGGTACCACAAAAAAAAAAATAGGAGGGGGGAATGGGAAGGAAAGGAGAGTTAAAAGGAGGATCATAATGGTAGCACTAAATAATTGCATAATCTTTGACATGACAGATGATATGGTTTCAGCAACCATCTGAACTGCAACCTCAAATATTCTATTGAATCTCAGCTTTAGAACATTTTAAAACCCTTTC
>PVKH010023291.1:0-13898 GCA_004027955.1 Chaetophractus vellerosus
GAGGGCTAGGAGCGTGGGGTGGAAAGGATGTATGGAAACCCACTGGAGGGAAGGCGGAGCAAATGGGTGTCCAGCCTGACGTGGAGAGGCTCTGAAGCGGGAGGCGAGCAAGGGTCCTTGGTGCCTGGGCAGGCTTTCTGAACGCCAGCCCTGGCCAGGCTCAGGACAAGAGGGAGCTAGTGTTTCAGAGGCAGACATCACCCTTTGCAAATTCTTCCTGTTGCTATGGGACCGGAAGTTTGTTTAGTGGCTACAGTGCATCAGAGTGACTAGTTCTGGTGGCTGTCCTGCTGGCGGTCCCTCACCTCACAGGCTTCCTTTCCTTGTTGGGACTCGCTCAGAACCTGAGCAGGCTGAACCTGGGGCTACAGACCTCTGAGATTTCAGCTGAACACGGCTAAGGGAAGCAGGGGCGGCTTCTCCTGGTATAGGTACAGTTCACAGTTTGTTCCCTTGCTCCTTCTCACCTTTTAAACTCATCTGTTCCAGATACCGTAACTCCCGGCCTCACGGTTTGTTTAAGAAGGAATCAGTTTCTTTTGCCTGAGCATTAATGGCTAGTTAACATATAATGCCATAAGCAGAGAACATTTGGCATAGACGTGGGAAAGGGGAAGGCTGGTAAATTTACTCAAATGAATACATGTGCTAATGAACAGGTAATGAGTGGGGGGGGGGTTAGGATGTGTGTGTGTGAGAAACAGAAAGGGAGGGAGAAAGAAAATAGAAAATTAATCAATTTGAGAAAACTACCCCTCCATAAGAATGGGAGTTCAAAGGCTGAGAATATATTACCGATTCCTCAAGTTGGGCAGATCTCTTTACCACCGTCAGCATCTAGGGACCTCCAGTGCTCTGCTATCTTTATGGTTTGCACAACGGCTAAGGGTTTTCAAGAGTGCTCTCCTCCTCAACAACTGGGTTTTCCTTAATTGATTACATTCGAATCGGGAAATACGATTTTCTTTTCTTTGGTTCTAATTTATCTTTTCGAATTTACTTGGCGTTGTCTTCTCCTTCCCACCCCCACCTCATTAATTTTTTTTAAAAAATAATGTAAACCTTCCCTCATCTATTTTTTAATACTTTAAAAATGTATAGTTTGGTCAACGGTGATGGCCCAGTTTTGCTGCTTATATCGACTTTTGATTTGCATTTTGCTTTTCATTCAAAATCTTCATGGTGGATTTGGGCCCTTTCCATCCTAAATGGCTGGTGGGTCACAGGCATTGCTTTCCCAGACTCTGAGCCCATATATGCCAATTCTTTCCCAGAGATGTTGGGAGGGCTGTGAGTTGACATTTAGATCTGCCCATAGTTTACTGTGCTTCCTCTTAAAATGTCCATTTCTGATTTCTTCTACCATTTAGCAATTGCTTTGTCCATGTCTTTTATGGTCTCTTTCACAATTATTTTATTCATTTTTGCTTTGCTGTTGGTAGCCAGTTTGCACTGAGATTTCAACCTTTAACCTTATGTTTTGCAACTTGTATTTTTCTTTTGAATTTTGCTGCAATCCTAAATTGCATAAATGCCTTTTCCAGCCCTCTGGATATAGATTTGTAAGAAATTAGACTCACTTATTTACCCATTGTGTTTTCATTTTTATCAGAAAATCCATGGGTTCAGGTGGGTGAGCAGAGGGTAATCCCCCAAAGCCTTTCTTATCCATTTATGACTCAGTGGTCAGTTTTTTACTTCTTCTTCCTCCAGCTTGGTTCTGCTTGGTTGAGGGGCCCCTACCAAAAGGCTTGGGGGAGCAAGTAGAGAAGAATCCTGAAAGCTTTTCATTAGAATCTCTATCACATGGTAACAGCACAATTCCAGGAGAGAACATTTCCTTTTTTGGGTGAAGTGGGGAGTAGGTGGTGGGAAGAAGGGTAGAGCAAGAGCTCTTTTCCTGGCCCACTTAGCACGTCTCATCTTGTACACAAAACTGTTCTCAGCTTTTTGGGCCTTGGGATACTACCTCACCCTCCCCACCCTCCCGCAAATCCTACAGAATCTGTCGTTCCTCTTCCTCGTCTGTTAATTGGACTGTGGTCTTTACTCTCTTCTCCAATTAGCTTGAAGTCCTTTCAAAGATAAAAAAATGTGTTCCGTTGATCTCCCCGGAATCTAACAGAGCCTGGAACATAATCGATTGTAAATATATATTTGCTGAAAAAATAGGTAAATATGTTTTTTTGTGCCCAACGCTACATATAGTAGGCATTCAACGACTGTTTAATGACATTTAAAAATCACTAGCCATATATAAGTTCCACACTTTTCTTGGTACATCTGAAAACTGCCTGTGTTTCCTTGATATATTTAATTCTTTATTTTGTCTTTCAGAAACAAATATTTTTAAATGTGGGATTGTTCTGTTTTTTTTTTTTTTGGATAACCAGACTGTTGGGATAGTTAATACATTGAATATGTGTTCACTAACAAACCTGGCTAGGGTGGACATAAAATTTGAGATTGTAAAGGAGAATCAGTTTACTTTGAAAAATTCTTCTATTTGAATAAATCACTTTCCTGCTAGGTCTCTATTTCATTTCATGCTATGTAGACACAGAAGAGGTGGACCCTTCTTGCCTATCTCGATGTCAGATAATTCAGACTAAACCAGTATTATTTTTTAATTTAATGAATATAAAATCATAATAAGGTAAATACTTTTTAACCAATGCCCCCAAGAATTATTAACAGCTTGAAGCTAGAGGGGGTAAAATTCTGTGTTTTGGAGCAATTGTGTTAAAATTGCTTGTGCATCAAATAGGGTCACAGCTGCCCGTTTATATCCTTTAGTATACATGTCTTCCCTTCTCACTTTGTCTCAATCCCTTTCCCTAATCAAGTACTATTCCGAGCAAACTGTGAAATGTGCTATCATCTTCTTGGATCACTTGTGAATTCAATCATAAGTTATGTCAATAGGAATATCTGCAGAAGTTTGGGTTGTGAGAATAACTGAGAAACAATGAACAAGATCGAGTCCCTGACACATAGTAGGTGCTCATTAGCTATGAGTTTAGCAAATGAATATTAATGCTGGACACACAAAGACAAAAACAAAGGCAGCAGCTGAGAAATATAAGTGTAGACCAAATCTGAGGGTCTCCATGTCACTAAGGAATAAAGATGGCTAAATGCTGCGTGGAGGAAGTAATCCCAAAGGTGATCCTCTGTCCTTCTGAAACTCAGAGAGCACATGCCGGGACCCAACAGGGCCACATGGACGCAATATGAACTTTAAGTAAGTAGTGGTCACCATTGGAGCCATGCAAACGACCCATCAACCTCAAAGTCTTGTTCATCTTTTCTGGTCAAGCTTTTATTCTTTATATTAAATGTTTAAAAAATTGAGATTTGAGAAAGTAATCTTTTTCAGGGAAAAGAACACTGGAACTAAAGCATTAATCAAGGACTCTCTCAATTTTTAAATGGTCTCATTGTGCCCACACATTACGTCTAGGGTTTTTTATTTTTGGTTCCCAAGATTAAGTCATTTAAAAATTATCAATTGAAAAACATACTTTTATTTTCCTGGGAAAGGAATGAATTCCCCATTCCAATGTCTTTATTCAAATGTCTTTATTTGATTAGTGGAAGATGCTCTCAGCCTGCCAACCACTGGGTGTGTTCATTCAAAATTAATCTATGACATTACTAAATAACAAGCATCCTCATTATAATTGTAGAGGACTAGATAGGAAAACTGGGTCTTGACCTTGTGCCCCAAGGACTAATAAAGTTGCACTTATTTAAAGATAGTTCCGGAGTCAAAGTTTCCCCATTTAATGCCCACATCCAATTCTTTAGGGTTCAGCTTGTGTCATTAGCCGAGTCTTTCTGGTATACGTCTCAAGAGACAGAGGAAAGCTCTTAAGTAGCATTGGTTCTAATTACCTTGTTTGTATTACCGTCCCCAGAACTTTAATTTAACTTGTTTGGAAAGGTTCCTTTTGCTTTGTTCTGCTTCTAACTCCCTGAATGAGTTAAGCTTCTGTTGACTGCATAGTAGAGGACCCTTTCTGGACCTGGCTTTTTATTACGCCTTTACTTTTAAGAGTTTTAAGCTGTGGCTACAGAACACGGTAAAAATGCATGAAGAAATTCATGCAGTCATTTGGATGGAGACCTTCCATTATTTGCCTCTACAATTAGTTTTCCATCCTCATCTCCTACTATTTCTTCTTAAAGGGACAGGAGTTTTTCCTGCCGGTGCCCTGTGTATTCTCACCCCGTGACCTTGCTTGGGCGCTTAACTCTCCTTGGGGCAGCACATTGCAATTTCTGGCCATTCTTCAGGGACCAGCTGGTCTTAAGGCCTCTCCCTGGACTCCTTCTGGACTCATGTCACCATCTTTTGCAGGAGATCACCCATAAATGTGCCTGTGGTGTTTAGTAACTAGTAGACCTAGGCCGTAAGCGTTTTAAGGGCAGAACTTGCTTCTCGATGGATTCTAACCAAGAGCCCTCTTATAGAAGTTGCTCAAAATGATTTATTGAATGAAGACATAAATATATCTTGGCATAAAATGATGTGTTTACTAGACTATTTTTTCCCATTTTTCATCTGAATTTTGAATGGACTTAGATACAGCTAACTATATAATATAAAATAATTTTTTGGAGCGGATGTGGCTCGAGCAGTTGAGTACCCGCCTCCCACATGGGAGGTCCTGGGTTCAGTTCCTGGTGCCTCCTTAAAAACAAACAAACAAACAATGAGCACACAACAAGCAAAAGCAATGAGCAGACAACAAGCAAAAACAAATGAGCAGGGAGCGGAAGTGGCTCAAGCAGTTTTGTGCCCACCTCCCACATGGGAGGTACTGGATTTGGTTCCCGGTGACTCCTAAAGAAAACAAAACAGACAATGAGCAAACAGACGATGGCGCCAACTCAGGGGAGCTGATGATGTGACTCAGTGGTTGAGCGCTGGCCTTCCGCATACGATGTCCTGGGTTCAATCTCTGGTCCTAGTACCTCAAAAAAATATATATTTCCTCTCTTTCCAAGGCAGGACACATAAACCATCAAGATCATGAGTATAAAGTTGTACAAGTGTGTTTGTAGGTGATGCTTTGCCATGGGGGTACCTAAGTTGAAGTTTTGGCAAATCAATGAAAAAAAAATAGCAATAACCTCATAGCTGTTATATTGTGTGCCCTGTTATTTTACGCAGAGTGTTGTGTGTCCTGGGAATGGCTGTCGTGGTGTCCTCTGAACCTGGAGAGATATCACTTCTCTAAGTTGGGCTTTAATTCAGATTTTCTAAAGTTACAGCTCTGCCCCTTAGGAGCTGACTCATACCACCATTCACTCTTGTTATATTTCCTGGCATCGGCACATGTACTGTGACTGTTTTTTTGTGGGGTTTTTTTTGGTCTCTAAAGAGTACATGGTCACATCGGAGAAGAACTTTCTCTGACTTCTTTCCCCTCAGTGCTCACTAATTCTGAAGTACTTTTATAGCTGAAGGGAACAGTTCTACATCCTCAGAGTTAAATTTAATTGCTGTTTCATAAACTTTCAATCATCTTTGGGAAATAAGGGATCTTTATGGCACAAACCCTTCCTACTGGTAACTAAAACTTCACGTGTAAATTTAAAGGACTTTAAAGAAACAAATTCTATTCAGAAAAGCCCACTGCACATAATAAAGTTATTTATAATAACACATGGAGAAATAAAGCCCAAGACCCTGCCCCAAAAGGAACTCAAGGCAGCAATGACAGATATTAAAAAAATAAAAGCCCGTTCAGTGCCAAAAGTAGTATAATAAAGGTATTTATACAGGAAACATGAAACGAGGCATTTGATGGTCTCACAAAAATATTGTCACAATGATGCATTTAAAAAATGTGGAGGTACTTTGACAAAAGCAAATTTTTCTGTTGAATGGGGCTATCCATGACAGTTATCCCATACATTTATTGTGTGGAATCAATGAGTTAATAGGTATAAAGACTACACATGTTAAGCAGTCGATACACACTGGTTATTTTCAGTCATCATGTTTCATGGCAATGAGCTATTTCAAAGCCCTTCACAAATAGCTACGTGGCCACCAGTTCTCAAGTTGGGAGAAGGAACCCAGGGATAACTTTCCAAGTCAATAAAATATGTTGCAATGCAGGCTTCTGCCGCCTAGAGCTACAGAGTTATTAAGAGAAGAATAATTCTTTAAGGCTTCATTGTAGGTTCCCACCAACTCGAGGAAAGGAAGAGACTTTGGTACCTGGCCTTTAGTCTGCGCACACAAAAGTATATGACTGACTTGCAAAAATAAATGAGACATCTCTTAGACGGTGCGTAATACCAAACCTGACCAGCTGATTCCCAGATC
The DNA here is from genome assembly GCA_004027955.1 of Chaetophractus vellerosus. Taxonomy (NCBI): domain Eukaryota; kingdom Metazoa; phylum Chordata; class Mammalia; order Cingulata; family Chlamyphoridae; genus Chaetophractus; species Chaetophractus vellerosus. Next base: position 6,344 of record PVKH010023291.1, read on the forward strand.
TCTTTATGAATTATCTTGTAACTTTGTGCCAAAATGAATGACAGTATCCGTGTCTCCCGGATGACCAAAATCAGACCTAGGGACTGAAAAAATAAACCGAGAGTGTTATTTATTGCCACGTCAACATGATGAAATGACTGCTTATTTTTGTTGTTGTTGTTATTGATATGTTGGTGATAGAAACTGTAGGCATAGCCGATTATGCTCAGGTTATTTTTAATTACCGGGCACGGTCAGGGGAGGATGTGGGAAGAATCCGGCTGTGTGACATTGGGCCAGTTGGTAACAACTCTGGGCACCAGCTTAGCCCCAGCGTACCTCTGTCGCTCCTTCCTCACCTAAACCGCTGCGGCTCTGTAGGGGAGAATTATGTGATGGAGGCTACAGTAAAATAGTTTGGCACTCATGCGAGTTTCTTTTAAAAGGAACAATCTAAAGCGTGTATGTAACAAAGTGCAGAGCATTGCTCCGTGTTGATTTGTCCAAAGATTACAGTTTAGCCCTTGAAATAAACGTTTCCCAAAATAACAGCATTTGGGAAACTTTGAGCTCTGTTTTAGTCTTTTGCAGGAACTGAAAGGTCTTTCTGAAGGCGGAATACTGAGTAATAGAAGAAACAAGAAGCCCTCAGTCTCCGTCGCTCAGCCTGGAGACCCACTGGACTATTATTAGCATGGGATACAAAATAGATTTGGTAAACATTGGAAAAGTCTTGCCAAGCAGCGTCTCAATGACATATGGTCTTTTGTAAGTGCCATGATCGTTATAAACAAGCAAGATGTTCTAATTAAGAAGAAGTCTTTGTAAGGCAACTTGTTCTAACTTAGGACTGGGGACCCGAAACAGAGGCGAGACTTGGGGGGTTGGGTAACCTCGTCTCCTCCTCCTTCCTATTAAGGCTGAAGCAGAGAGCTGCCATTTCTCCTTTGGACACTAGAGGGAGGGCAACTACGTGGAATTACTCAGCCAGGGGCGGTTTCGGCAATCCTGAGTTTCCCTTCCAGGCTTACCACGGGCTTCACGACAAATCAGCGTGGCAGAGGAACTGATCCTCTGTAGCTTTTTGAGGGAGTAGAAATGAAGGGAATGTGTTTCATCAATCCATTTCAGCCCCATAGTTTAAGCTCAGTGGGATTATGGTGGAGATGTCATTTTCTCATTTTTGCAAACCTCGGTAAGCACAGTACAGATGTGGTTGAATGCATGAGTGAGGGAATAAATGGCAGTTCTCATCTGCCCTGCCTTGTGCAGGGAGCCTGGATTTTCTACTACTAGATTATCTCTTTTGGGTTAAGGCATTGGATCTTTATAATGATTTCATGAGAGAGAGTTTGGACTAGAAAAACATTGATAACCCTTCCAACCCTAAAATTCTGTGATTCTGTTATCTCCTCAATTGGATTATTTATTTCTCCAGGGCAAGGAACTATGACTTAGATATAATGCCTACCTCCAAGCCTGGGTCCTTAGCAGATGCTCATTAAAGAATCGTTGATTGATAAGACTGGTTAGTTTTTGTGATTATTTACCATCTAGGTGCATTCATAAGGCAATGGATCACAGTTTTTGATCCACAGTTATGATGCTCAAGGCATAAAACTACATCTTCTCAATACATATAGTTTTAAACCCTGGTAAAACTCAGGCCAAGAGTACTTAAACAGGCTTGGAAATCTTTGTACTTTTTCCTCACTGTAACCACCTCCCCCAACATACATAAAAATATATACCCGTTATTGGCAACACATTCCATATACCAAATACACACATACACACAAATTTCAGGTTCTAAGGAGAAAATCTTTACCAAATGACATTATATTAGACAACAAGCAATTTTGGGGGAAAAGTCTTTCTCATCCTCATAAAACATTAACGAGGAGTACAATAAATAAAAAAGAGAACTATTTATGATTCACTAGTGAGAGAGGTATTTATAGGTCTTTTTTATAACATCGTATAATTATAATCATAAAAAGTAGACTCTGAAAATGTTCAGAAATGACGGTGATATCAGAAATCATTCAGTCCAAACTTCCTCTCTCTTTTTTCCTTTGGTTTAAATTAAGGAAGAAACTGGTGCTGTGAGTTAAAAGTGGTAATTGGTGAGCTGGGATCAGAGCTCAGGTCTCTTGGCTCTGAGTCCATCTTGCAGGAGAAATATCAGTGCAAGCTGTCTCTAGCATTTAGAAGTTGATATTTATACCAGCTTCTGAAGCCAAACCTTGTACATACTTAGAATCTGGAAAAGAAGCCCAGTTAGAAAATATTCCATAAATAAAAATGAACTAGGACCCAAAAAGCAAGACTTCCATAAAGAGCAGAATTATAGCAGGAAACAAAAATGACTCAACTTAAATACGGAATGTGAAGATCTTGTTATTACTAATTTAGAGCCATTACTAACAAAGACATAGACATTAAATAAATGCATGGCTTATAGCCTGCTTTTGCTTGTGTCACAGGAAGAGCTATGGGTAAGGCCACAGGTTAGAGATGGGGCTGCTGTGTGCTTAATTTGACGCTGCCCCTAATACTAAGAATGTGAAAAAATGAACAACTGCCGTAATCATCTTAATACTAATGATAGAGTTGTGGTCTCTGTTTGGTGAGACTACAAATTCAATTAATTCCAATGCTGGTTCCAATAAGCTCTTTATGAGTCTAAAGGGATTATTAACACTGCAAAATTTGAAAGATTGAATCACAATAACAATTTTTTGCACGATTTTTGAAGCTTTGAGCAGGCTTGCTTTCATGAAAATAATCATCTGTTAACCTAATGCAGTAGAAAGAGCTAGCTTGGAAAAGCGGGAGCAAAGGATGAGGAATAAAGCTTGGGAGGGGAATTGCATGCCTGATTCTTATTTAAGTCCCTGAAAAGATAACTTCCGTTTGACATCCACTTTTAAAGACTGGCGTATTTGACAAGCTTGAATAAGGCTGGTGTCCCTTTTGGCTTCACATGTGCAACTGTAGATAAACTGATTCATTCCACCCAATCTTGTCCACCAATATTGGGGACATGGGTCTAATTAATAGATATTGTGTTGGTTCCCCCCCCCCCACCTCAAAAAAAAAAAAAGAGTGGAAAGCAAAATCTGTACTGTTTTATTAAACACCTTTTAATTTAGGATCCAAGTGTTACAGTTATCATGGGCAGACTATTTCTCCTTAGGGAATCAAGCCATGATAGCTACAGGCAATGTTCTTATTCTAAGCCTGAGACTTTATACTTAAAAATGTGTGTGTGTGTGTGTGTGTGTGTGTGTGTGTGTGTGTGTGTATCTCCTAGGGTTTCATGCAGGAATTGGATTATCCACCTCTTCTATTTCACATGAAGCTGTAGGGGCCAACATTTTCCCAGGCTCTAATTACTTGGTTCAGGGCTTGTGCTATCCTGGCTATAAAACTGTCTTCTGCACCTCACATTGTCACACTTACTTCTCACAGCCTTTGCGGATCTACAGATCACATCACCCCAGGCCCCAGATGGCGTCCCTGTTGCACTGCCCTGGTACATGTCTGAACTCTTCCCTGAACCACTTGGTCCCAAGGATGGGTCTCCTGCATGCCTCCACCCTGGCTGACCCATCATGTCATCCCTGGCCCTGTCTCTCCTTTCTGCACTTGGTAACTCCCGAGGCTTTACCACCAGTCCCTCCAAGGTGCCACACACCAGTTAACCTAGGCTGGAGCCAGGTGCTGGCTGTGGCACCTTTCTGTTGGAATGATCTCTTGTCTGCTCTGCTGGCCTCCCAGGCCCAGTCTGTTCCGATCTGTAGATCCCTGTGGGCTGCAACCTCTGCACCCTGGAAAAGACTCGGTGTTTCCTCCCCCAGTTGGGAACAGGAAGGCAGAACCTCCTGGCAGAGTCTAGCCGAATGGCCATTTCTCAAATACAATCAAGTCCTTTCTTTATGGTCCTTTCCTGTTGCCCTGCTTCCCAAAGACCCTTTTGCTGTATCTGTCCAGGGTTAAAGTGATGCCTTAGGCACATCCAAGACTGTCAACTGTCTGAGGGAAAGGCTGCGGAGTGAGGAGCTTTGAAAGTCCTGTTGCTCCACCCTCCACTCTGCTCAGTACTTGTGGCATCCAGAGACCTCAGTGATGTAGCTGTATTTTCACTTCCATGAAGGGCTGCCTCTCTCCCAGGAGGGGGCAGTTGTGGAGCTGGGTGGGGTAGCCCGTGGGGGTGGAGAAGTTTTCTGGAGTAGGGAACCAGTTGCTTACATTGTCCTTATTTTGAGTCATAGGGAGGAGAATGTGGGTTAAAAATGTCCTCTGTCCTTTGTAACATAGAAATGTTACATCCTGGAAAGTTTGACTAGCTCTGGGAAGAGAAAATGGAAGCAAGACTAGTAAGAAAGCAGACTTTTTGAGTCTTGAGCAGAGCAGTTAGATCAGCTTGGTCTGCAAGGCAGTGGGATTCCCCGCCACCACCCCCCCCCGCCCCCGATTTCTCTTAGCAATAGTTGGCTTTTATCAATGCATTTCTTTTCTGGCTCCTGGAATGAGAGAGGGACACTCGCTCGTATTGCCAGGTGAGCCCCTGCTTGCACAGGAAACAGGTGTAGGAACAATTTGGGCATTTCCAGTCCCTTGCTGTTCTTTCCAGTCCTGGAAAGAGGATCGAGGCAGAATAAGAAGGCAGCGGGGAGGGGACTCTGGGCATCCCCAGAGGGTCCCCTCCCACAGATTCATCACAGCCTCTCTGAGGCCGGCCATGGACAGTGCCAACAACAAGGTGATCTTCTCTGGATCTTAACTGACAGCCCCGGAGATGAGGAGACCTCAGGTTCGTGATCATTTGGAGACATTTGTTAAGACAGTGTCTCGTGCGCCAGCAGAGCCTATAACGCTACGGGAGCAATAAAGGCAAGAGGCAGAGAATGGAAGCGAAAACTGCTCAGTCAAAAGGTCCCTGAGAATGACCGACTACCCAGCACCTTTCCTTCTGGTCACGAGCTGGGGCTGCTCCCAGGAATATAAATAACCTTGACTTTGGGGTAGAAGAGAAGTTGCCATTGGTCTCAGGCTGACTTGAGTGATTCCTGTGGCCAGGAGGACAGGACGGAGTCTGGGTGAGAGAAAGAGGGTCGAGGGGGAAGGGGGTGCGCAGGAGTCGTTTCTGGCAATGGAGCGGCTGCACCCTCCTCTCTCGGAGATGGGCTTGCCCAGGAGGATCCTAACTACTGTACAATGGTTGCCTCCATAGTCAGAGTGGCGGAGCAGCGAGGGCAGGAAGCAGAGGCGAGGTGGGCTGGTGCATGGAGCAGTGTTGGAATCGCCTTTGTTTGTCCTGGCTATCAAACAGAGGCTGTTGTCAGCTGCCTGCTAAGGCTGAACCAGCTGCCCCTTCCGGCCTCAGGGCTGCGACAGTCTGCAGATCTCTCTCAGGGCCCTCCAGGCAGAGGGATGAGCCGGCTGCCAGTTGGGTCCTTGGCACAGTTCCCTCTGTGGTGGGCTAGAGGGAGGATTCAGAGGTGTGGTCAGGGGTTCTGAGAGAGCTGGGCTGGCAAATGAACCTGTTTAAAAAACAAAGGAAGAAGCGAACGTTTTGTAGAATTATCCCCAAGTAAAGGACTGTAACATTTGTCTCTTGGGGACATTGGGTAGGTTATCTTTTTGATTCAAGTAATCGAGGAAAAAAATCAGACCATTTTTCTCTTCAGCCCTCACACCTCATCTGAGAGACAGTTAACAATTTTTTTTTTCTTTTTTTGGACAAAATCCCAGGTTTAGGGGTATACCGTCTCCTAAATGCTAACACAAATAGCACCCTGGAGGCCAACTTTCCAACAAAGTGTGAGAATTCGCTGGGGGCTCCAGTTTGTTTGCAGAGTGATTCAGAAATAAAGCAGGAGTGCCAAAACCAGAGTGAGAGGGGCCCGCAGCTCTGAGGAGGGGTGCTCTGCTTTGATATGCCTGTTTCTTACCTAACTCTCAGAAAAACACCCACACCGGCCATTTACAAGGACTTCTGATGAGGTGCTAGTGTCCTCTGCAAGTCCTTTGTGGGGTTTTCTGTTATCTGATATCAAGGAAACTTCTGGAAAAAGAAAAGCGGTAATGGATTTGTTGGCTGATCTTGTTTTGCTCTTGACGCAGGTGACTGGTTCCAACACAACGCTGACTTGGAAAGCCCTGCTGCCGTGTTGACACTGAGTGGGCTCACTGGGAAAGAAATCTGTGGAGTTCCAGAATTTAAGGACTTTTTTTTCTACTTTATTCAGCACTGCGCCAGTTTTATTGAGCCTGGATCGAATGCAATATGCAATCATAATATTCCCTATTGTGTTGTACCTTGGATTCCCATGTGTGACGGCAGTTACTCTCCTAGTGTTTTTCAGGACCCAGGATTTCTCTCTAGATTACAGCTCCTTTTCCATTGCTTCACAAGGTAGCAGGACAGTGGAGAGTGGTGAAGCTGGGAGGCCACCGTCTCCACATCCTAGCTCTTTTTATGAAGAGCCACTGCAGAATGGAAACTGGCTTCTGGGGAAGGAACTTTTGTTCCCTCGGCTCTTCGGTTTATTCCTTCCAAGACCTTTTAGCTTGGCTTATGGCTCCGAGTGTGGTGCTAATAGCCATTTCCTCTGAAAAGCAGTCAGTTGCTGTGTGTCTTACATGTTGCCGTGAGAGATTATGATTTTACTGTGAACACTTAGTTGAGCCTTTTACTTTGGGCACTGGGGACAAAATCGGATTTGAGTCTCCTTTCTACATTCTGAGAGTGTTAGGGTAAGCCTTGGTTTTTGACATTTCCAGTAACCATAAAGAGAAAATTTGGGATTTGGAAATGTGTGGAATTACTATTTTAAGACAGTGTCACCACCATAACACTTCATATATGTTCCAGCTTTAAAAACCACAGATAATTAGAAAGGTGATGTGCTAGGTGAATGGGCCCAGTTTAACTGGCACATGTTAAGCTGAGGCAGTTGGGTTTTTCTTTAGATGAGACTCAAAACAAAAAATCTCAGGAAGATCAGAATACAATGGGTATTGGCATTTTAACTGATATAATTTGGGGAACATAATTAGAATAATGTATCTGGCAGGCAAAAGATTAGTTATTGGAGTAAAGGACACCTTATGTATGTATAGCTTATGGCTGGCTCTGACTGCATCACGAATCAGTTACTCTGTGTGTACATATGACATCAGTTATGGTGCTTTGAGTTGGCAGAATGCAACACAGATAGTCTTCTTTGACATACACCATTGGGAAATATGTGATCTTTCTTCTCTGGTCACAGAATCGCCCCGTTCCCACCCTTTCCCTGTATGGTTTCACTACTAGGTAGTAGGGATGGGGTTGAGGACAGGGGAGCATGTTTCCCTGCTTGCTAGCTTCATAAAGTAGTCGTAAAAGTAGCTTCTAAGCTGACTCGGTCTTGTATAACTTCAGAAATCTCTTTTTCATCTAGGCCAAAAAATTATATTAAAGTTATGTGGGGAACCAGCTGTGGCTCAATTGGTAGAGCTCTGGTTTACCACATGGGAGGCCCCGGGTTCAGTTCCCGGGGCCTCCTTGAGCAGGCAAGCCGCC
>PVKH010023292.1:0-13887 GCA_004027955.1 Chaetophractus vellerosus
AGTGTTTTTAGTTAGTAGTAACATAGACAAGCCTTGGACTTTTGCCCCTTTAATTTATCACCTGCCAGTGACCCCCAAAGGGCAAAAAAATTAATAATGTAAAAGGTTTGAAGAGTTATTTAAAACACCGACCCAGATTTTTCTTTACAATATTTGCAATACACCCCTGCCTGTTCACTTCAGGTGTAACCATGATGTATCTGACAGAATCGAACATTAGCAAATCAATGAAGTGCCATTTCAGCACTGCGGGTCACATTTCCTCTTTTTATTAAAATTCTAGTTTGTCCAGAGTCTCATTTTTTCAAGTTCAGCCATTATAATCTGTACAGCTGATTTGAGCCACAAGCGTCTGGAGACCATCTTTTCTGAGACATAAAAATCAGGCAGCATGCTGTCACTGTTTAGGGAATCAGACACACATTGGTTAGAATCCTGGATCCACCCCTCCCCAGCTGGGCATGACTTCATGCATGTTCTCTAACTGTCCTGAGACTCAGTCTCTTCATCCATAAAATGAGCCTATTAACTAATACCTACTTAGAATTATCACTACGGGTATTAGAGATGTAGCATATAAAGTCTCAATACAGTGTCTGGCATGTAGAGACAATGCGCCATAAATTGCAATTAAAAATCATGATCATTAATTTTTTTCTGATTTGACTATTTATTTGAGTCATTTCATAAAGTTTAAATCTCTTTTAATTATTTTTAATCAATTGCTTTTATTGAAAAACATTACATGGAGTCAGTGTGATCCTAGAAAACCCAGGTCTTGGAATCAGTCTTTCTAGGTCCTGATTCTTGCCCGAAATCCTGGGAAGTAATCTCAAACAGTTGGTCTTTGTCTAAGCAAAGGGACCTATGCACCATTTTCTCACCTGAGTCACACAGGGGTTGCGGAGGGGGGCAGGGGGCAGCTGTGTGCAGCTCCCGGCATGGTTGCCATATCAATGTGTTCATCTTCTAGTCCTGAGAAGGCCAGCAGAGTCAGGAGTGTATATTTCACCTGACAATCTAAGAGAGAGAAAGAGAAGCTGCAAGGAGAGGAAAAGGGGGAATGGAGGAGAAGAGAAAAGTTAAGTCAAAGACCAGCAAGCTTGTCAAAATGTTGCCAAGAAGGGGGTGGTGGCACAGAGGTTTTAAAGTTCTTTTCCCTCCCCAGCTTCAGGCAAAGAAGTCATTCATCAGCAGGGTGGGGATTTTTAGTCTTTACCAAAAGAAAGAAAGCTTCAAGCATTCACCCTCCCCACTGGCTGTATAAACGGAGCTCTGCTGGCAGCAGCTGAGCAATTGCTACAGAGCTATCCCTGTCTGCCAAGCCTTAGCCAGCAAAGCTCCCGGGGAAGCTAGGAGAGTTATCACTTCCCCATCTTCCTAACCCAGTGCAGATCCCATTTGGGCCCTTCTGTGGAGAATGGGGTCTACAGAGCCCATCAGCTCTTCATCTACTCTGTTAGTGCTTACCCTTGAATCAACTAAAGTAGTCCAGGAAAGCATCCATCTTTCAGGTATGCACACAAATTTGGGGTTTCGAAACAATGTTGTTACTGGTAGTCATTATTTATTAGCTACCTAATGTATGCCAAGCACAGTGCTAAGCATTTTACATGCATTATTTAGGAAGCATTCATCCAACAATTAATAAGAGCCTTCTATGTGCAAATCACTGAACTGAGTACTGGAGATACTATGATGAACAAGACTGACAAGACTATGGCAAACACTACTTTTTTGCTTACCAAATATCGATTCCACCTTTCTTCCCCAATTTAGATTGTGCAAAACCTCACTTTCCCAGGCTCCCTTGTTGCTTGGAGTCGTAAGCAAATAGTTATGGCCAAAGATATCTGAATGAAAGGTTTGCTTTCCTGCTAAGTTGAGGTAGGTATGACTATCGTGATCTCTTTTCCTTTCTTTTGGCCTTAATTTGGATGTGATGGCTGGAGCTGCAACAGCTATCTTGAACCATAAATTAAAGGCAAAAAGATTCAAAGAGACATCCTGATGTATTTGAGCCTCTGACCCATTCCTAGCAATCTCTACCTCTGAACTTCTTTTTAGATGAGGAAAGTGAATCCCTTGTTTAAGACAATTAACCAGGTTTTCTGTCACTTGTGGCTGAATGCACTCCAAAACAATTGCCTCAGTGGAGTTTATAGTGTATCTGGGGAGACAGACTTAACCAATTTATTTTACAATAACTATTTAAATGGGATTGTGACAAGTGCTATAAAGGAGAAGTATTGGGCTCTAGAAGCATATATGGAACCGGCTGTCACTTCCAAAGCTCATGCAGTCTAGAAACAGACCTTTGTGTGGTCCAGATTCTACCACTTACTAGTTGTCCAACTTTGGACAAATTACTTGCCCTTCTATATCTCAATAATCTCTATAATCTGTGGATTGAGGATTATAATATTATCTCATCGGTTTGTTGTGATGGTTAAATGATAAAATGCATATGAAATGATTTGTACCTCCTAACACATAGTTAACACTCAATAAATGTTACTATCATCGTTAAATTGTGTCAACATATTACATGTATGTTAATATTACACATATTATTATTAATATATTATTGGGGCAAGCAGAATTGTAAGATGACCCCCAAGATTCTCACTCCCTGCTATACAAGCCCTGTTATCCTCTCTCCTGAGTGTGGGCAGAACCTATATATGTGATAATATATCACTCCCATAATTATATTACATTATAAAACAAAAGGAAATTATCTAAGGTGGGCCTGACCTGACCAGGCGAGCCCTCTAAAAGCAGTGTTTTCTCTAGACGTTTGCAGAGTAAGAAGTCAGAGACATGAGATGTGCTCCTGCTGACCAGGAAAAAGAAGTAACAACCATGGCGTGAACTGTTTATGGGGGGCCACATGGCAGAGAGCTTCAAATGGCTCCTAGGTGATGAGAGTGGTCCCAGGCCAACTGCTAGCAAAATAAAAGGGACCCAAGTCAAACAACAGGAAGGAAATAAATTCTGGCAACAATGATGTGAGCTTGGCAGAGGACCCTGAGCCTTCGATGAGCCCGCCCACCTGACATCTTGGTTTCATCTTGGTGACATCCTGATCAGAGAACCCACCTGGGCTTGACCTTCAGAACTATGAGATAATACATTTATGTTGTTTTAAGCCACTAATTTTGTGAAAATTTGTTATGCAGCTATAGAAAATGAATATGATTATTTATGTGTGGAGTAACATGTTGCGCAATAATATACTATATTACATTAGGATAAAGTCTAAGATGCTTTTTCAATGAGATCCAAAAATACAGGAGATTAGAAAATATAGGAGTTTATCTCTCTCAGCCATTTTAGCACTGCAGTGAGCAGTCAGTTGAGCGTGAGCATTTGTGTGCTCATGTTTCTCACATCCTGTTGCCCTGGCAATCCCCCAGAGGGAGCCGTGTCCTCATCTGCAGGGTCAAAGGTGGGTCCCAGGCACACACGCGGAAGTGCGGGAAAGACCAAGTCCGGGCCATCAATCTCTCTTTAAGGAAATGACCTCAGAGTCATACTCAGCACTTCCATTGCTGTTCCATTGTTGAGAATTTAGTCCCATGGACACACCTAGCCTTAAAGGAGTTAATGCAGTGGTGGGGAGGGGGGGGTGGCATATATGCCTAGAAGAAAAGGAGAATGGATTTTGGTCAACAGTTAGAAGTTCCCACAAATATTACTTTAAAAATATTGATCACTACTATACACTGCCAAATTATTCTCCAGCCTTGCTTTCTTGCTGGCACTTTGTTGTGATTACTTCAGAGAAGGCCAAACCTAATTGCAGAGGAGGCACCTCTCGATTTTGTAATGCTGACTCACTCATTCATGAGGCAACGTTGACCTCTGCCTGGGATAGAGGCAGCATTAACAACAACTGCACTGCTCACTGCTAATTATTGCAATCCATAATCAAATGTACTTTTCTTAGTGCTTTGCAAACAGGTATAAAAATGTTCTGATGAATAGGTTTTATCCACCTACCCATCCTCACCTGTGACATAGTGCTGGGGAGAGTGATAAAAAAGCAGAATGCAGAGTTCCCCTACACAGAGCCTTGCATTTCCCCCACTACTCATGCTTTCCCTTTTAAAGGGCTGTAGGAGGAAAAGTTGTACAAGGTGTGGATTATTTTTGCTGTGATTTAGACAAAGATCTCAAAGGGGTGTGCACTGCTGGACAGTGTTTTCTCGTGGTACAAAAGGCCAGGAGAGCAGCTTCAGTTCTTCTTTGAGAATTAGGCTGATCAAAATGCACCTTTGCTGAGACTCCTCCAAAGACTGCAAGAGTTTGGGTGTTTTGCAGCAATACGAATAGGAGAGTTAAATTTTATTTTGTTGACTGAGTAGCCCCTCAATAAGTGTTAATAAATGTCAGTGATAGAATATATATACAAGGTAATCCATTTACAGAGAAAGGGGAATTTTCTCACAAATTTTAAGAATTCCTTCCATGGAACCATTCAATGTTGGCTTCTGCTTTGGAGCTAGAGCTTGACTTTCAGGGGTATTTTCCAAAATACCACGTATTTTGCTAATGTATATAAATCCATGTGTAATTTCATCCAGAAAACTTGTTTTTAGTGCATTCTTCCCTGGGCTCTAAGCTAATGATACCACCTGGCCTCTGGGAAAAGTCTGGCATGTGATAGGATTGCTATAGAGTGGCAAAAGCTCTTGAATTCTGAAAACATCTTTTATAAGGGAACTCAAAGCCTCTTCCCAAATTATAATTCTCTTCTCTTATTCTATTCTATACTCCCACAACAAGTAGCAATGATTATTTATTTATTTCCTCCAAGAATATTTCTCAAGTAGCAGAAGCCAATTCTTTCCAAGATTACCCACCCCAACTAATGGTCCAATTCTCCATACACTGGGTACAATCTCTGCAAAAGCAGAAAGCCTGTCTTTGTAACTGCTGATCAGGGAAGGCTTATATAAGAAGGAACATGGACCTACGGAATGACTCAAAATATGGCTAATCTCCTAGCCTGAAAACCTTAGAGGGGTGGGGGCTGAGGCAGGATAAGGAAGAAGTAATGAATATGACACCCTTATTCCTGTCTCTTTCCCAACATTTTTCAATTCTAAGGGCAAGAAATCGATCTATGCTTTATTAAAATAATAAAGAACAGTTCAGGCTACATGGCTGCCAGAAGTGTGAAACCCTCTATCTGCCCAGATTCATACAAAGAAGAAATAACTTTCTCTTCTTTTTTTTTTTTTTAAAGATTTATTTATTTTATTACATATCTCCCCTTTCCCCCCGCTGCGGCGACGTGCCGAGAGTGGTCACTGCGCAGGCGCGGCTTTCCCCGCTTGTGGGCGGTCTCTGCGTCCGTTCACGGCCGGCTTTCAGTTCGCGGGTGGCTGGCTGCGCTCCATCCGCGGGCGACCTGCCCTGCCCGTGGCGGCTCTTGCCATGTCCGTGGCAGCTTCTTGCCCTGCCCACGGCTGCTCCGGCCTGCCCATGGTGGCTTACCATTCTCAAGGCGGTCTGCCCGCTAGGAGAGGTCCCCGGGAATCGAACCCGGGGCCTCCCATGTGGTATGCCGGCGCCCTATCCACTGGGCTATCAAGCCGGCCCTTAACTTTCTCTTCTAAATTCCTGGAAACACACGTTTTAAGTACCTAACAACAGAATACGGAAAGAGTACTCATTCCCAATAGTATGACATTTCCTCCAGACTTCTGACATGCTGCTGAAGCATGTCTAAATCAAAACTAAACAAACTAATTGTACCTTGAATTTGCATGGCCATTCAGAATCTTCAAAGCCTGTTCACATTTTTTTTCCCAGATGTTCTTCATAGCTGCCCCTGTAAGTAATAATAATAATAGCTCTACAATCCAACATTTACTATGTGCCGATGTACATATCCTCACTCATTGACTCTTCATAACAATGTTGAGAGTTGAGTACTATTGTTAGCCCATTTGACAGATGAGGCTTACAAAGGTTGAGATTCCTGAATTCACACAGTGGTAAATGATAGAGCCAGCACTATGAACTTAGACATTCTGGCTCCAGAGCCCAGATGCTTAAACTCTACGCCATATTGACTCAACAGCTCAGTTTTAGAGAAATTAAGTGACTAGTAACCAGTAGTACTGGAACTAGGACTTGTTTGTCCTGCTTCTTTCTTATTGCAGGATACCACTGTTCGGGGGTTTTCTTAAGCTTTTGTACTCCCAATGACCTTCTTCACCTTGGTCTACCATAACTGTTACTCCACACACACACACACACACACACACACACACACACACTCACACACACAACCGCTGATGTGGTTACTCAGGAATCAATCTTTTCACTAAAGTCAAGCTCAGGGTATGAAACCTTTAATTTCCTTCAATTTGACATTTTGCCATTTCATAGTCCCTAAGTCTCCTTTGGCTTTTTAAGGAGTGATTTCAGATATCCACTCCCTACAGCTCTGAGAACAATTCATTTCAATCTTAGGACATTGCCCAGAAATCAAGTAAACTAGAATGATCTTTCTAGTCTGGATTTTCATTCCATCTGTCTTCTAAAGCTCAGTCCATGGGCACAAACTACTGAGTAAGAGGTAGGAGAAATGCTAATGATCCAGATGATATCCTTTACCTGGTGTTTTAAAACCAAAAGATCTAGATAAATAGTAAGTTTCTTTATTCATGTGGTTATTTTTGGAGTCATGCAGTCAGAGGAAAATGCATTCCATAAGGTTTTATCACCATTTAAAGATTAGTAGTACTAAACTACTTAATCTAATCATAATAAAAGTTCTTCAACATTCCTAACATAAGTCCTATGAGTCCAAGAAAAAAAAAGTTTTAATTATTTCTCACAGAAAATGCTTTAGAAGATTAATGTTTGGGAAGGGTCTAAGATAGTCTTTTGGTACTCAAGAGTATTTGTAACGTGGAGACAACACACGTTGAAGAAATGTCTTCAACGACTTAACTTGAATGATAAAATTACAGCATTTTCTGGGAGAATTGTTCTTGATATGAAGGCTTTGAACAAAGAAAATCTTGAAAAATCATGGTAAAGGACCTACTGAGTTGAACATTCATTCTACTTCTTCCTTAAATTCTGTATCTCTTCTATTGGTTATTTTTTTCAAAACTCAGTACAAATTTAAGAATTGTCAACATGCAACCTTGTAAGACATACAAAATTAAACTTACAATGGAAATGTATTCTATTTAGTATTAGTAAGGTGTTACTTTAAAAAAATAAAGCATTGGGAATTGGCCTGGACAACCAGTAAGATGGCGGCAGAATAAGGAGCTCCTAGAGTCAGCTCGTGCTACAGGGCAGTTAATACTCACCCAGAGCTATCTAAAGCACCAATTTGGGGGACACCAGGAGATCAGAAGAGCATCCTGCAACATCCTTGAAAGAATGGAAGAAGGAGACTGCCCATCTGCAGAAATTTGTAAGTAAAGCACTCCACACCACGGAGGCCAGTGCCCATCCCTCCACTAGCTGCACAGCTGCCTCAGGAGCTATTCAGTGACTGGATTTGGAAGCTCCACTTCCCAAAAACAGGGGGGAAAGAGACAGTTGTGCACCAACTTCAGCTAATGATTAGTAAATTCGATGGGTTAAAGTATAATCCTAAGAACAGCTAAAATTTGAACCTGCCCAAGTTAGAAACAGGCCAGTAGCTGCCATTTTAACTTCGCCTCCAGCATGAGGGGAAGTGGGGCAGACTGAAAATCACAGTGCTGGCAGGGACCACCTTCTTTCCACCTAGATCATACTGCAGCCCTAGCCTAGGCTTCAGTCCAGTCTCTGGCAAGGAGGAAGCTAGCAGGACCTGCACCAGCCTCTCCGGGTAACTGCAGGCACTGGCACGGACTGAATAGTCAGAAGCCTACTGGGGCAACTGCGGTCATTTTCAACCCGCACAGCACAGATTGCTGCCCACACCTGCAGCTTCATCCCCATCCCAGGCAGGGGAGGAAGGGGCATGAATCTTCATCAATCTCTCTGGAAAAGTACAGTCTAGGCCTGCACAACTTGGATTATTATACACAGCTGTGACTCTGTCCCTTTTCCTGGCAAAGGAGAAAGGTGGGAGAAGTTTCATCCATCCCTGGGGCAATAAGGGCAGCCTGAGCCTCCACAGCTTACAGCACCAACTACATCCTAGGTTCCTACTATACAACCAGCAAGGGAGAAAGGGAAGAAAGCCCTAAACTAAAGAGAGAAACTGTACCCAGAATAAATACATCTAGTAAGCCAGATGTCAAGACACCAACAAAAAATTACAATCCACACCAAGAAACAGGTAGATATGGCCCAATTGAAAGAACAAGATAAGCCTCTAGATGACATAAAGAAGTTGAGACAACTAATCATAGATGTTCAAACAAATCTCCTTAATAAATTCAGTGAGATGGCTAAAGAGATTAAGGATATTAAGAAGACATTGTGCAAATGTTCTTGTTGTCCTGATTTTGTGATAATCAGGGTAGGCTAAACATTTGCTATATTAGAAACCATGCATGTGTCCCCATACCTAGTTTTCCTCCCTAGGTCTGACTTTTAGAATGTTGGTGATAAACCAAGCCTGATTTATTATACGAACATCCTGTATGGGAAAAGACTGTAACTTTGGGTATCTTTGGTCAAACTAAAGAGATATAGCAGGGGGACAGATGTGGCTCGGGTGGTTGGGCATCCATCTCCCATATGGAGGGACCTGGATTTGATCCCTGGGACCTCTTGGTAAAAATTAAAAAAAAAAAAAATATAGAAGGCGCATGTGCATAGGTGCGCCACCAGGGCCCACAAGTGGGTGAGCCCCCCAGGCCCAGTGTGTGGGTTAGCCATCAGGCCCCATGTGCAGGTGCACTGTCAGGCCCCACGAATGGGTGCACCATCAGGCTCCGCGAGCCCCACAGCAAGATGATGACATAACAGGAGAGTGACACAAGGAAGAGCCAAGGCGAGACATGCCGAAAACCAGGAACTAAGGTGGCACAGGTGGTAGGACACCTCTTTCCCACATTGGAGGTTCCAAGGATAGAATCCCAGTGAAGACAGGAGGAGAGGATGAGAAGAGAGGGCAGTAAATGGACACAGAGAGTTGCCCAGTGAATGGACACAAAAACAGCAAAAATGGGGGTAGGGGTGTAAAGATGGATAAAAGTAAGTAAGTAAATAAATAAATCCTTTTTTAAAAGTATACGGGAGTAAGATACAGACTATAGTTAGTAGTAATACTTTGACGATGCTCTTTCATAATTTGTTAACAAATGTTTCACAACAATGCAAAGTATTTATGGTGGGGTGATGTGTGAGAGCCCTGTATGATGTTATGCATGTTTGTTTTGTAGTTCACAATGTTTACTGAACACTTATTGTTTATGTATGTTCATGTATGAATGATATACTTCAATAAATTGTTTAATAAAAAATTTTTAAATTTGAAAAAAGAAGACATTGGATGAACACAAAGAAGAATTTGAAAGCATACATAGAAAAATAGCAGATCTTATGAGAATGAAAGGTGCAATAAATGAAATTAAAAATACATTGGAATCATTTAACAGCAGATTTGAGGAGGCAGAAGAAAAGACTGGTAAGCTTAAAGGCATGGCCTCCAAAAGCAAACATAAAAAAGAGCAGATGAAGAAAAGAACGAAAAAAATTGAACAAGTTCTCGAGGAACTAAATAACAGCAAGAGACATGCAAACCTACATGTCCTGGGTTTCCCAGAAGAAGAAAATAAGGGAAAGGGGGCAGAAGGAATATTTGAAGAAATAATGGAAGAAAATTTCCCAACCCTATTGAAAAACATAGATATCCATGTCCAAGAAGCACAACATATTCCCAACCAAATAAATCCAAATAGATCAACTCCGAGACACATACTAATCAGAATGTCAAATGCCAAAGACAAAGAGAGAAGTCTGAGAGCAGAAAGAGAAAAGTAATGCATAACATATAAAGGATACCCAATAGGATTAAGTGCCAATTTCTCAGAAACCATGGAAGTGAGAAAACAGTAGTGTGATATATTTAAGACACTGCAAGAGAAAAACTGCCAACCAAGAATCTTATATCAGGCCAGACTGTCTTTCAAAAATGAGGGTGAGTTTAGAATATTCACAGATAAACAGAAACTGAGAGAGTTTGTAACCAAGAGACCAGCTTTGCAGGAAATACTAAAAGGTGTGCTACAGCCTGAAAAGAAAAGACAGGAGAGAGGCTTGGAAGAGAGTCTAGAAATGAAAATTTTATCAGTAAAATAACTAAAAGTCTAAAAAATGTGATTAAAATAAAATATGACAGATAATACCCAAAAGTCAAAATGGGTGAAATAAGAACTGCCTTTACAGTAATAACATTGAATGTTAATGGATTAAACTCCCCAATCAAAAGACACAGACTGACAGAATGGATAAGAAAATATGAGCCACCTATATGCTGTCTGCAAAAGATTCATCCTAGACCCAAGGATACCAATAGATTGAAAGTGAAAGCCTGGAAAAAGATACTCCATTCATTTAGTAACTAATAATAATAATAATAATAATAATAATAATAATAATAATAAAGCCAGAGTAGCTATACTTACATCATATGAAATAGACTTTAAAAGAGACTAGTAATGTGCAATCTGAGGAAGAAGTCAGGGGACAACTTCCATTTACAATAATGACTAATAAAATATTTAGGAATAAACTTACCCAACGACGTAAAGCACTTGTATTCAGAAAACTACAATGTGCTGTTAAAAGAAATTTTAAAAGACCTAAATAATTGGAAGAACATTCCATGCTCACAGATTGGAAGACTAAATATCATTAAGATGTCAGTTCTACCCAAATTGATATACAGGTTCAATGCAATCCTGATAAAAAATTCCACCAGCATTTTTTAAATAAATGGAAAACACGATGATCAAATTTATTTGGAGGGTAAGTTGTTCTGAATAGCCAGAAACATCTTAAAAAGGAAAAGTGAAATTGGAGAATTCTCATGTCCAGACTTTAAATTATAGTACCTAGCTCCAGTCATAAAAACAGCATGGTACTGGCATAAAAATATACCCATAGACCAAAGGAATTAAGCTGATGGTTCAGAAACAGACCTTCACATCTATGGTCAAGTGATTTTTGACAAGGCTGTCAAACCCACCCAGCTCAGGCAGAGCAGTCCATTCAACAAATGGTGCTGCGAGAACTGGATATTCATAGCCAAAAGAAAGAAAGAGGACCCCTATCGCACACCTTATACAAAAATTAACTCAAAATGGGTTAAAAAAGCTAAATATAAAAGCAAAAACCATAAAGCTCCTAGAAGAAAATGTAGGAAAACATCTTCACAACCTGGTGATAGGTGGTGGATTCTTAAAGGAGATAAGAGGGGGACTGAGACGGACTACTGATGCTTAATATATGTAGAAGTTTTAATTAACTTTACTGTAAAAGAGTGGAAATGTATAGAATTGATGATAAGACATTATAGTGAGTAACAGCTGGTTTATAAATGGGAATATGGCTGGAAAAGGTAGTTTAGGGATGTAAATGTCAATTGGAAGAAAGCTAGAGAATAATCTAGGGACTGAATAACACAGTAAACCCAGAGGTGGATGAGAATTGTGGTTGATGGTACAAATGCAAGAGATCCTTTGTGAGCTAGAGCAGATGCACATCACTACTGCAGGGTGGTGGGAATGTGGAGAAGCATGGGAACACTACAACTGGAGTGACCTATGGACTGTGGTTAACAGCAATACTGTAATATGCATCTATGCCAAAGATGTACTGTGTTGACAATGGGGGAGTATGGACAAAGTGTGCCAAATGCACACTATGAATATGGTTTGTGGTAATAGTCTGATGATATTGTCTCATACTCTGTAACAAATGTTCCACCACAATGTGGTGTGTTGATAGAGGGCTGTTGTGTGGGAATTCTGCATATGTGCATGATTGTTTTGTAAGTTCACAACTTCTGTAATAAAAATATATCTAAAAAAATAATAATAGGGTGGGTTGCGGGAAAAATACTTCCAAATATAATATATGGACTATAGTTAGTAGTAAGATTTTGACGATATTCTTTCATAATTTGTAACAAATGTCTCACAACAATGCAAGGTGTTGGTGGTGGGTTGAAGTATGGGACCTCTGTATGATGTTATGCATGTTTGCTTTGTAAATTTGCAACTTTTACTATAAACTTATTGTTTATGTATGTTCATGTATAAGTGTTATAAAAATAATAATAATAGCGTGGGTTGGGGGGAAAATACACCAAATGTAAGACACTTTGGTTAGTTGTAATATTTTGAGGGTGCTTTTAAATCATTAGTTAAAAATGTTTCACAACAATGCAAGGTATTGGTGGTAGGGCAAGGTATGAGAGCCTTGTATGATGTTATATATGTTTGTTTTGTAAGTTCACAACTATTACTACACACTTGTTGTTTATGTATGTTTATGTATGAGTGATATACTTCAATACATTTTTTTAAATTAAAAATTAAAAAATAAAACCCTGGGGAGCCAATGTAGCTCAGTGTTTAAGTGCTGGCTTCCCACATACGAGGTCCCAGGTTCAATCCCCAGCCCCAGTACCTGAAATAAATAAATAAATAGGGGAGCAGATGTGGCTCAAGTAGTGAAGCACCTGCTTCCCACATGGGAGGTCCCGGGTTTGGTTCCTGGTGCCTCCTAAAAAAAACAAAACAAAACAAAACAAACAACAAGCAAACAAACAGGAAGGCCAACTTGAGCTGATGTGGCTCAGTGGTTGAGTACCGGCTTCCCACTTCCAAGGTCCTGGGTTCAATCCCTGTCCCTGTTACATAAATAAATAAATAAATAAATAAATAAATAAATAAATAAATAAATAAATAAATAAATAAATAAATCTTAAAAGCCTATGACTAAAAGTTTATACCAATTCTAAAGACTGTTCTAGAGGAAAGTAGGGCTGCTTTCTGTGGGGTTTTTTGCCATGACAAATTGAAACATATCACTTGCAAATTTAAGCTTCTTTAGACAGTTCATAAAAATATCAGAAAAGGACCTGGCCATCTTCAAAAATCTTGATATAAAAGAGTATGGAGGGGGGCGGATGTGGTTCAAATGGTTGGGCATCCATCTCCCATATGGACGGACCTGGGTTCAATCCCCAGGACCTCCTGGTAAAAATAAAGAAAAATATAGAAGGCACACAAGCCACCAGGCCCCGTGCGCGGGTGGGCCATCAGGCCCCACCAAGCCACGCAGCAAGATGATGACTTAACAGGAGAGTGACACAAGGGAGAGCCAAGAGGAGACGCACCAAAAAACGAGGAACTAAGGTGGTGCAGAGGGTAGGACGCCTCTCTCCCATATGGGAGCTTCCAAGGATCGAATCCCAGTGAAGACAGGAGGAGAAGGATGAGAAGAGAGGACAGGAAACAAAGAGAATTGTCCAGCAAACAGACACAAAAATAGCAAAAATGGGGGGAAAAGGGGGGTAAAAATGGGTAAAAGTAATAAATAAATAAATCTTTTAAAAAAAGAGAATGGAAACAAGAAAGGAGCTAACATTTAATGAATGATGTCTATATACTGAGGAATAATGTTAAAATCATAAATTTATATTTATATATGTAAGATATTTATGATAGATAAGCATAAAATTTTCCAATCTCTGGCCATCTCCCATTATCTGATATTATCTTCTCATACCAAAAGAGCTGTGAAGGGCTAATATTTGCCCCCAGCCCAAAGGAATCAACCTTTCTGATATGTGTCACTTAACTTATTTGTTTCTTGGAAGCCCAATGCCCAATCTATTGGTAGAGGTGGAAGTTATGGAATGGCAAAAGAAACAAGTCCCTTGGACAAGATGGCATTAGC
>PVKH010023293.1:0-13888 GCA_004027955.1 Chaetophractus vellerosus
TCTAAGACACCCTACATCTTTTTGTCATAGTTTGACTGAGTCTTCCCTCCCCAGTCCCTTTCCCTAGGTACATCCCATTCCCCACACTACAAGGTCAACTCTGATTCTTCAACCCTCTACCATCACCTAAGCTCATCTTCGTGTCGCTGTTGTCCATACTCTGCCTTGATAAAAACCTCAGCCCCACTGAGGCACTTGGAAATTTGGAATGGGTAACTCCTGAGTACTCCTCAGAGATTTTAGAGTTTGAAGGCTATTGGCAGCAGCTTGAAAAAATCTTCATCTCCCAGCTAGGGCTGGCAAAGTGAGAAGTATGTTCCTCGCATCCCAGGTGAAGCACACCACTGCATTTTTCCCATAGAAACATTGTTAGAGTATAATTAGTAGTTAGTTTCTCTGATGCTCTTTATGTTATACTGCAGATATGTTTGCATTAAATTGTTTTTTGAGGGGACTGCCCCTGAAACTTAGACATTTTGTGTATGGGAAAATGTTTGCTTTCAGAATTCCAAACATCTTACTTTAAAGTTGGCTTTTGGAACACATTTCCTTCACAGCGTGGCTGCTGCCAGTACAGTAAAACAAAACGTTCTGCTTCCAGTCAACTCTGTGGTCCTACAAAAATGCACATGAAATGGTATGGAGAGAGATAGGGATCCTTAGTATATCTAGCTACAGCTGAAAGGAGTGGGTGGGGTTAATGGTTTATCCCAATTTTTATCTGATAGAGCTGAATGATGTGTATTGTGTGTGACCACACCTGTTTTGGAATTCATATTGTCTCCCCTCTGTGAGCTCCATTTCCTCCTATATACAATCATATACGTTTTGAGTTATACATTCTCTTACTCATTTTACCCAGGGGCTGGGGGACAGTATTCTTTCTAAGTGCCATGTGTGCACCAAAAATGTTCATTAATCATAGCTGATAAAAGTTGTAAAACACATTAAAAGATACAAAGATCAAAAACTGAAATAAAACCCAATATCAAGTGTCCTCAAACTCTGAATTCCCATGGGAGACACTCAGAAGCCCCATTCAAAATTTCTACAAATCTCTATTTACCTCCCCATTCTTTAATATAACTATCCTTTCCTTTGAATATCGTCATTCACAATAATAATTTAAAGCTATTTTTAACTGAGTTTTATAAAATTTACTAGTAGCTCAACAGTTTTTTACATTTTTTAAAGCTGTATCATAAGCTAAATTAGATGGGTCATGGCCCAGAACTTAAATTTCAGTTGTAAAGTTTTATGGAAAAATATATTCTGAGTCACAACCAATTTTAACCATATATTTAGGAACCAGTGCATTGGTATGTCAGGCTTAACATTTATGCAAATATGTTATTTGACTCAGGTTTGTGATTATTAAACTGTTCATGGATTTTACAGGGTTCAAAATTATGGATAATAATGGAATACCTGGGTGGTGGTTCAGCACTGGATCTTGTAAGTATTTTAAAATGATTTTATATAAATACATATGCACACACATATCCATACTTCTAATTGAAATAAGCAACAGCTTTACGGCAAATTCACTAGTTGTTTTAGTTAATATGTTCAAAATAAACTCACTCTTCAGGACCACTACACTTATGTAGATACAGCTGTATTGTAGGATTGAGCATGTTGCTGACATTCTAAGTATATAAGAAATGCAAATAGCTTAGCAAAATAAAGCCCCCCAAATTAGTTAGGAACAGGTATGTGACAATTGCTGTCAGTTTAGAGTTTTACTTTGCAAGTTTGTCCCTTAAGAGACTGTTTCTTCTTGGATTTAAAATCTTGTGTCATTCAGATAACTGTTACCAAGTTGTGCATGGGTTTTGACCAAGTAGGCCTGTAGACCCATTGGTCCTCCAAGGAATCCTCTCTGCCCCTCTATAGGTCATTTGGAAATGTGACTGCATTTTTAGTTGTCACAATGGCTTTCAGGTGCTGCTGTATTTCAGTGGGCAGGGATGAAGATGCTGCCCATCCTGTAGTGTGCAAGAAAAGCTCCATCCAGAGAAGATAGGTTCATACAGAAAATGTCTTTGGAAAACACTGGTTGTTATTCCCAAACACTGGTTGTTATTCCCAAGTTAATGTGGTCCTATCAATGTTGGTTATTTCCCCTTTAAAATCTTTAATATGGCATTGCATGTAAAAATTCATGTATAATAGAAAGACCACTGGGCTGGCCTATGCAGTTTGAGGTTATAGGGCTGGTTCTACTCATGACCAAATCTGTGACTGCAAACCAGACACAGAAACTCCCTGGATTTGGGTGTCTTATAAAACAGGGAAGTTGCACTAAGTTATTTCTAAGTTCTCTTCCATCTTTAACCTTATATGACATACTTCATTAACATGCCTTTGGAATTAGAGAGTATACTGTTTCTAAGAAGAAAGCATTTTGATGATTAAGATCATCAAGTAATACTCAAGTGGGGATGAGTTTTCCTAATTAAAAGTGATTATTTTAAAAAGCTTTAACCCTGACTGCCAATGACTCAAAGTTTCAAATAATCCTGTGAGCAAAAATGACCATAAGAGTTTTTCTTCCCATTAAGCAGGACCATACTTGAACTATTCTAAAGAAATGGTCATTAAACTTGATGAAGAGCCTCATTTACTTCTAGGAGCTCATCTTAGTTTTGCCGAGTTAGACCCTTCCTTGTGTCTAATCTAATTCTTACATTCTAAAACTTGAATTTATCTTTTCATTCTCTCTCCTCTCTAATAAGAGAATAATCCTGCTATTTCGTTGTATAATAATCCTTCATGGATATGAAGTCAGACCTCATCCTCCTCTTGAAGTTAAATGATCTCATTTCTGTTTGTCTTGTCACGTAGTTTATCATACAAGAGTTTGATATGATAAACTCCACAGGAACCCGCTCAATTGCTCCATAAGCCTCCTTGCAGTTTCTAAATATTGGGAGCTTTTTCCAAATTTATCAGTTACCTTATCTGGTACCCCAAGGTGCCTAACACATCTCTTCCCTGTTTTGTAGGCATTTGCATAGCTAGTCTACTCAATTCGTTAGGCTTACTAATGACAATGCTAAACATTGAGCTAACACTGGCCCAGCCCTAACTAACACAATCTGTAGCCCCCAGTAGTAGTTTAGTCAGTTGTATGAAATTTCTCAGTGAAATGATTGTGAGATCTTAATCTCAAACTGCCATTTTGATCTCTGCCTAGTAAAACTAATATCAATTAGTATGAATTCAACTAATTTTGCGTTGGCCAAGAATCAAGAGACCTGGGTACTAGTCCTGGTTCTGCCACTGATTAGCTGGCTAATATTGGGCAAACCATTTAACCTCTTTGTGCCTTAGTTTCCTCAAATGTAAAATGAAGAAATTGGATTAGTCATCCCTCTGGCTTTTGTTTTCTTAGTTCTAAAATTCAATAGTACTGTGATTTAATTATAAACCTCATTTAACTGGACTTTATAGTAAGCAAATGATGAGAAAATGTGCTATTTCTTCTTCATATATTATCATCTACAAATGAGTGCTATCACTTGGGGAATCTAAGAAAGGGTTAAGCTTAGAGGCGGGTCTTACTACTATGGACAATAGAACACCAGAGATGCTGAGCAGAGTCTTTATCACCTTAAATTGATGCCCAACTCATGGAAAACTGTGAGAGTATGAACTCGTAATTCATGTCAACCTTATATAATGTGTACCTCTAGATTCCCTCCCATTCTTGAAAAAAAATTAGTTGTAAATGTGAACACACTTTGAGCATACTGCACATTATTTTATTGAATTTATTATACTCCCCCTCTTTCCAAAAAGAATTGCGGTGGCTTACAACAAAAACACATATAATAAGGTGAAGGGAATAAAACATGAGCACCAAGAAAAAGAGTTGGAAACAATATGCTAACCATAAGAGAAGCCATAACAAAGCATGCTGCATTAGGGACTGGCTGGAAATCAAAGGAGTACAGGGAAAATCCACAAACTCACAAGGGTACAATCTTTGAAAGACCAAATATCCCTCTTGCATATACTCATTTGACAACAGTGACAAACTACACAAGGCCAGGACACTTCCCCTATTAGGGACACAGCAAGGTCTTCAGTCATTGAAGAGAAGTTCAGTTCTGCCCTCCAAGGACAGTGGGCCAAGATCTTGGCCTTACCTCTCCAAGTTTGTGTTGGAAATAAAGACCAACCTCTGTTCCATGTACTTTACCTTCCTTTTCTTTCCACCTCCCTATTTTCTCCTTTTCTAATCATTACCAACATGTCTAAGGAAACATTTTGACCACAGAGTTGGGAAAGTTTTCTGGCTAACTGATAAAGAACCAGAAAAAAACCCACCACCACCACCACCCCATACCCATGGCCCTGCCACAGAGTCTTCCCTCCCATCCTCCTCCCATACCCCATTAATTTGAGATTTTACTTGTACTGAATTTTAAAGTGAACCTAAATATAGCAGATAAGCTAATGGGTATTTAGGACTCCTTTTGTTTTGAATATTTGTCTACTTAATATTTTTTAAAATCCTGAATTAGGTAGTAGACTGGCTTATCCAGGCCACTTTTAGAAGTCCTTTACAAACGATAGCTTGTATGCCATACACAGACCTAGACCAATTTCTTAAGTAACAGAGGGTATATATCCTCTGGCCTGCCAACGTTTTATGATCAGTGATAACTAAGTACCAATCTGAAGTGGTGTGATGTTTGTATTTCAGTTATTTGATAGTAATAATTTTGTTGCTAGTAATAATTAAAATGATGTGCCATTTTCACTTTTTAGAATGACTTTAATTGCCACTGTTTAAATAGAATTTAGGGGTGGGGAAGTTGATAGATTTGAAAGTAAATAGATAATGTTACCTAGGAAAGGGACTTACTGAACTACAGAAGTCCCTGGAGTACACTATAAACACAAACCACAGTTAATATTAAGTGGTGAGACCAAAGTATGGGTTCTGTTTTAAGCTGTTGAATTTCAACATGAAAGTACCCTTTATTCGGCATAAATATAGCATTCATGTCAGATGAAATACACAAGGTGCCAAAGAGCCGTGAATCCCTCCCAGTATGAGGCAGAGTGGTCAGTGTTTGATTTTTCACCACCTCTTCCCTCCTCCAAACAAACAGAATTCACCTCAGCTCTAACTTTAGATTCCCACCCTTTCCTGTAATAATATTATACAGTCCACCGTTTGTGCTTTATGAGGTACCAGAATTTTAAAATAACCATTTATTTTAAAGGGAGATTTTCAGATATTCCATTACAAATTCTCCTGAAACCTAATCATTGCTTTCCTTGTATTCCAGTTGGAACTATTGGCTTTGGTACAGGGATGGCGAAAGAAAGGCAAATTGTGTTACATTTATTTGGAAAGAAAAAACTTATCCCTCCATGATTTGATCTATTTTTTTAACAAAGAAAGTCTGGATAGTTTAATTATTATATTCCTGGATAAATTTTAAATTTAAGTCTCAAAAAGGCTCTTTGCCTAACAATATTATTCAAACACATCAATGCTAAGAACTGTGCTACAGCTAAACTATATGATCAAATTGGGTTGCTCTAGAAATATTATGGCCTGTCTGATCTGAAAATCAATTCGGTATAAATATTTAATAACCTTTTAACAGAAAATGTCCAATTTTAAGTAAATTATTTCCCTTTTAAAAAAAAGACAGCCTAGTTCTGTCATTATTTAAGCATATTTGTTAAATCCTTTATGTGAATATTCAGGAAACTCCTCTCAGAATTTGGAGCTTGTATATAGGTAAAAGTGCTCATATTATCTTTCAAGATCAAATTTAATCATTTCAAAATCTGTTCATCCCTTTGACTAAACTCTTTTGCTCTTATCCTCCACCTTTAAAATTTTCTTCCTCTTTGTTTAAACATTGGTTTAATGAACAGGACCATCTCATATATTTAAATGATTCCCTTATTTCAAAGATATTGATTTTGAATTTGATCTTCCCAAACTTTTATACACGTGTGTTTTTTTTTTTCCACCTAAGCTGCGAGCTGGTCCGTTTGATGAGTTCCAGATTGCTACCATGCTAAAGGAAATTTTGAAAGGTTTGGACTATCTGCATTCAGAAAAGAAAATTCACCGGGACATAAAAGGTATACAGAAGTCTGATATGAATATGAGAAAAATAGATGAATTCTATGGAAGCTGAGTTTTTTTTCTTTTCAATTTCCTTCCTAGCTGCCAATGTCTTGCTTTCAGAACAAGGAGATGTTAAACTTGCTGACTTTGGAGTTGCTGGCCAGCTGACAGACACACAAATTAAAAGAAATACCTTTGTGGGAACGCCATTTTGGATGGCTCCTGAAGTTATTCAACAGTCGGCTTATGACTCAAAAGTAAAGTGCTACCAATGCAAACTTTTTTGTTTTTACTAATAAATTTTAAATAGTACACTATCCTATTTAATAAACTGTCTTAATTTTTATTCCTTTCCAAGTGTTCCTTAAAAGCTAGAGTTATGTCAAATGTTGATGCTTAATCCTCAATTCCCTAATATTTGGGCTCTAATGGCTTTCTATTCTACTTGGAATAAAATCCAGTCCTTACTATAATATATAAGGCTCTCCATGATCTGGCTCTTGACTCCCTTTCCAGCCTCACCTTCTACCACTCTTCTATCTACTCCAGCCACAGTGGCTTCACTGGAATAACCTTCCTCCCAATCAGGTCTCTGCTTCAATATCACCTACATAGAGCCCTCCCTGGCCATCCTGTATAAATTTGCAATCCGTTAGCACCGTTATTCATCATTCCTTTATCTTGCTTTATTATATTCTTTCTAGAACCCAGCACCACCTGACATTGTCTTTTGTATTTACTTATCTGTCTCCTCCACTAGAACGCAAGCTCCTTTAAAGCAGGTATTTTTGTCTGTCTTATTCATCATCTGGATCTCTAGTGCCTAGAGATCTCTGCCAGGCACATAGCAGAGAATACAATAAATGTTTTTTTAAATAAATGAATTCTATTAGTAAAATTTATTACCAACACATTTTTTGAGACACATTAATACGGTAGGACCATTGGAGTACACGGGCTGTTTTTGCAAGGCAATATGTTGGAACAGAGTTTCAAGATGATGTTTCTTTTCTTTCTCTTTCCTTAGGCTGACATTTGGTCATTGGGAATTACTGCTATTGAACTAGCCAAAGGAGAGCCACCCAACTCTGATATGCATCCAATGAGAGTGCTATTTCTTATTCCAAAAAACAATCCCCCAACTCTTGTTGGAGACTTTACTAAGTCCTTTAAGGAGTTTATTGATGCTTGCCTGAACAAAGATCCATCATTTGTGAGTATAATTTGCTATGGCTACTATTTGTTTTCTCTTATTAGATCTACATACAACAAAAGTGGCTTTTCCTTCAGTGGAGAATACAGTGCATGTGAAAATTGTCTAAAGTCCATCTGGGAACCTTGTTCTTCCTTCTATATAGCTAATTCTACACAGTTCTTAACCAGATCCTTCATTCCTTTGCTCTTTACCCCATATCTTTTTCTTGGTCCCCACCTTCCTCCTTATTCTATTGATTATTTGTTATTTTAATGGAAAAGTATTTTGAGAGATAGAGTTAATTTTATTTGATGTCATTATTAAAGCATGTGTATAAATCTTTATAATGACTTATTCAAGTGTGTTTTCATTTTTCATGAAAAGCTATGTTTGTGTTTAACCATTTTTATTTAATGTTTAGAAATTCCAACATGAAGCTGTATACTTTTTCTGAAATCTTGTGGGCTCCACTCATTTATTTG
This sequence comes from Chaetophractus vellerosus, assembly GCA_004027955.1. Taxonomy (NCBI): domain Eukaryota; kingdom Metazoa; phylum Chordata; class Mammalia; order Cingulata; family Chlamyphoridae; genus Chaetophractus; species Chaetophractus vellerosus. Next base: position 7,784 of record PVKH010023293.1, read on the forward strand.
GCCAATTTGATGACAGTTGTTTTACTTTTGAAAAATAAAACTGCCTTGTGGTTCCTAGAGACTAGAAATATACAAGAATGTCTATGCTTGATATAACTATTTTTAAGTTGGTAACGAAATTCTTTATTAATAAAAAATCCTGGGAGGATAATATCCCCCACGGCACCTGGTGTTTTGTATTTCAATGCAGGATGAATTAATGCTTGAGAGAGAAGGGATTAAGCTGGGGATCATAAGATGTGTGCAGATAATCAAAAAGTCACAGCCTTGCTAATTTTCTCAGTTTTTCCAATATACAGAAAATATAATAAAGTATTTAAAGTACTATTTTGAAATGTTTTAAAATTTTTATTTTATTTTCCAAATCCTATTATATGTTTCTCTACGGCTGAGAAGCCCCTGCCTGCCAGTTTGCTGGCAGGTAAGCCATCTTCTGCCTTATTAAGCTTCAAAAACTGGAATCAAAGTAGGGAGCCATTTCAAAAATAGAATTAGCTATTGTATTCCATTATTTTAGCTGTCCTAGGTCTGCAGGACACATTTTTACAACTTTCAGCTTAATAATTCAAATTATCACCCCTTGTAATCAGTCATAAGGAGCCTAGAAATATTCTTGTGTCCTTTCTTTTTCTTAGCGTCCTACAGCTAAAGAACTTCTGAAACACAAATTCATTGTAAAAAATTCAAAGAAGACTTCTTATCTGACCGAACTGATAGATCGATTTAAGAGATGGAAGGCAGAAGGACACAGTGATGATGACTCTGATTCCGAGGGCTCTGACTCGTATGTACAAAATATTTAATTTTGATGTAGGTAGTCTTTTAATATTGCATATCTGTAGCTAAGATCTAATGCACTTGCTCTAGCATAAAATATAAACTATATTCTAAGGATTCACCTTAGTGACTATGAAATTCATTTTAAATCAGTCTGTGGAGTTAATGAATTTGGAAACCTGTTTTTCCCGGAAATGAGTAGCTCTTGTTTTAAATGGTCTTGGTCTAGCCTCTAGTGGATACTTGAGTATATTGCAAAATTTGGAACAAGAGTCTATTAAAGAGGTTATATTAGTTTGCTCAAAATAATAAGGAACTATGTCTTCGCGTAGTTTGGTGGCATCCTGCAAAAGCCCTCTGGAGGGCCTCCAGGCCTTTCTCCCATCTTGGCCACATATCAAATCATGGCCAGACTGGTACATTTAAATATTCACTTACATATGGTTTTACTCCCTGAAAAAGTCGCAGTGTTTTGTAACTGCAGTATTCATATGAACACATCAACCTCTAAGTCCCTCACTTACTTTATTTAGACTAGGAAAATCTCTAGGCTACACCAGAATATACATCTCCACTGGCACAGAGGTAACATCAGATTTCTTTAGATTGTACTTGCATTCCTGCTTCTGCGAGGAGATAAAACTTTTGAAGGGGATAAATATATTAGGGCATTTTTATACCCTGTTCCAATGATTGTTGGCCTTAGGTGTCCATGTAAGTCATCCATGGAGCTTTAAAAAAAATCATAAGCCACACTAGGGGAGTTTCTGATTCCATCAGTGGGAAGGGTTGGGGGACGGGTATCTATATATTTTAAGTGATGCACACTTAAAGAGTTGAGAACCACTGCTATTCTTCAGTAAAGTGTGATATTCACCTGAAACCGAAATCTGATGCTTTTTTATACTATTACTTTTTAAATATTAGAGTCTAACTGCATTGATTTGGTATTTTCACCAAGCTGAATTATTTAGCAACTTATAGAGTTACCTTTGGCAATCTCTTTAGAGAATCCACGAGCAGGGATAATAATACTCATCCTGAATGGAGCTTTACCACAGTAAGAAAGAAGCCTGATGCAAGGAAACTACAGAATGGAGCCGTATGTACATGGAGATGATCACTTCCTCTTGGTAGACTTTTTCAGACTATGTAGTAAGATTCTGATAGCCAAAAATATTTAGAATGTAATACCCCTAAATGCCTCTCTGCCTCACTGTGATGCATAGTATGTTTCATTTGTGTTTAGTTTTGAGCTAATTAAGAAAAGGTAATTGAAGACATTTTAAGTGGCCATTGGTACCTTGTTAAATGCATTTTACCTAGACAAATATAAACCCAGTGAAATCATGGGTTTTGTAATCCTAAAAGTTAGAGGCTTTGTAGATGATGGATGGGATTGAGTGATGGGAAGAGGCATGGGGACTTAAAATTGTACTGGCTCTTTTGCAGGTTAGACTCAAATTAGTGCACATTTGGTATAGAATAACCAAGAAAATCATGAATGACTATCTTCTCTTTTCTGTGTATGATCTATATTATTTATTCAAAGGAACAAGATCTTGTGCAAACCCTGAGCTGTTTGTCTATGATCATCACACCTGCATTTGCCGAAGTAAGTGCAGGTTCATTAGCTTTGGATATCTATTTTAAGTAGTATAGAATTTTAAAAGTTATAGCTATTGATCTTTCTCAGCTTAAACAGCAGGATGAACATAATGCTAGCAGGAATCAGGCAATTGAAGAACTCGAGAAAAGTATTGCTGTGGCTGAAGCTGCCTGTCCTGGCATCACAGATAAAATGGTGAAGAAATTAATTGAAAAATTTCAAAAGTAAGCTTGAAATGTCATTTTAAAAAATTCTTTTGACATTTTCTGTTGGATGTTCATTTATGGTACAACACAATTACCTTGCTTCAATCATTTCTTTACTATTTCTAACAAAGTCATTTTTAATAGTGGTATGCTTGAAAATTGTTTAAATGGTTACCCATCTTAAATATTCACTTTTGGAATTATTATCTTCAGGCATTACAAGGTAATTTTTCACTGAATGAAATGGCCTGTTTTTTTTTCCTTTCATTGATGGTAGAGTATAGACAAATGGTGATTGAGCATATTCTTATATGGGCCCTTGTTAACATCATTTAGGAATGCTTTCTTTCTTGACACTACCCTTATCATTTGAAGAAACACCACTATTCACATAGCTTCTAGTGCTAAAGATCCTAAGTTCAAACTGTATATGAAAAGTTAAGGAAAGAATTTTAGCTAGAGGAACTCAATGTAGACTATAGAAGGTCCTTACATTCACCTTGTTTCTGTGACTGTCTCTTGAACTATTAGTTGAACTTTGTTCACATTCCAAAAAAATTTACATTTAATTTTTAAATTATTTTTAAAAAGACATTTGTATGCATACTTGTATATACACACAACTCCTTAGCTCAAGCAAACACTAAAGTGATACTAATTTTAGCCTTAACTCTATTATATCTCTTCTCAGCACGTTTGTATTTCTTTGTATCCGTTATGCCACTGGGATCAAGTTGGCTGTATAGCCTGTAAAAGTACACACTCTCATAGATCTTTCTATTTGATAAAGCCTACTTGTACTCATAAACTATAGCCCCTCTTAAAATCCCTTAGATTTTAATGGAAAACTCCCCCTCTGTTTTCCAATTCGCAAACCAATCGGAAGTCATGAAATCAGACACAGAAGGGACTTTAAGATCTACATGATGAGATTCAATTGAAAGAATTTATCTAGTTTGTTGAATTGGTTCCTCTGTTGCAGAATTTATACAGATGAGAAATACAAACAAGTATAATTGTACATCAATTTAAGTTTTTATTAATTTTATAGGTGTTCAGCAGACGAATCTCCCTAAGAAACTTATTATTGGCTTCTGTTTCATATGGACCCAGAGAAACCCACCAAAACTACTTCAAGCTTAACAATGCTTAACTCATGAGCTCTATGTGCCTTTTGGATCCTTGCAACATATTAATGATTGAAGATTTGGAAGAACCTGTTCAACTATTTTGTGATAGTGTTTACCATTTTATATTTTAAAGAGATTATTTTGTAAGGAATAACTTTTAATACTATAGTTTCATTTGTATTCTAGTAAATGTCGAGATACAATTTTGTTTTTAGGTATCATTATTAAGTTACTAGGATAAAAACCTTTCATGTTTGGTCTTTAGTTAACTATACACTCATGAAACATATAGGTCTTTAAAAGTCATCCTAAATTCAACTTTTGCAAATCATCAAGGTTTAAAAAGTTTTTTTGAAAAATAAACATATTCTAAAAAATGACTCTTGGTGGGGAGGTAGACATAAGTCATATCTTCTTAAAACAGAAGTTTTTAATAAACTCTTGGAAATGAAACCTGGAAAAGTATTGACTCTTTGACCAAGGTGGTATGACATTCTAAGCAGCTCGATGATGATCACATTCGAGAGCCCTGTGGTAGAAGCATTTGCAGGCAACATGTAGCAACAGAGGTACCTCTTGGTGTGCAGTATTTACCTTCTCTTTAGAAGAGGCAGTTAGCTCTTATTTAACTCTTATTGGAAGTTTAAAGTAATACCATTTAGCCAAGATGGGTTTTTAGCAATACTGGACAAATTAGTCTGGCTTCATTTTTAAAATCTTCAACTCAAATCACATATTATATACTTGGATTTGGGCAGCTTAATAAAAGCTGGTCGTCATGTGACTAAATTCCCGATCAGCAGGTATAAATATAACTTATACCAGCATATTTTTGTCGTGGTAGTAAATTGTCCTGTTAACTATTTATACATTTTTGTTCTTCATAATTAACAGTACATAAGCATCATTTGTTCATGTTTTGAAAGGGTATTTAAATGAGCATTTTTTTAGTTCATATGCAAATAGCCATAGTACAGGATGATTTTTGTCTATACAAAGATTTTAGACTGTACAGTTAATTTTTAGTTATATTTATGGTACTGTTAAGTGGGTAATTCCTTTCTCTTTTAAGCCCAGTATATATATTATGCCTAAGTTCTGAACTGGGGCTATATTTCAGTAGTTGTAGAATTATTGATATTAATTAGTTTTGATAGTTAATGTTTTATTGTTTGGATCTGCACAATTTGGTTTTTGCACGTCATTTTTAAAAATCTGAATAATTGCCAAATGTTAGAAGGAAGTTATTCTTCAAGCAAACAATACAGCTTTTTGTCAAAGTGGCCATTACATCCTCTTTTTTTAATAATAAAGAAACTTGAGAAAGATGTTGTGGTGTCATATGCCAAGAAAATTATTTTCATTGGTGCCTATACTGTAACAATTACTTTTAACACATTCTATTGTGAAGTAATCCTTTAGTTAAAATTTTCACCTGCTATATAACTGAAACCCAATTACTATTTATAATTTGTATAAGTCTGGAAATAATTTTGCAATTCATATTTTTGTAAAAGTAAAAGCAACAAATTTATAAATTGATTGAAATTTTACAACACAACTGCATCACAGATACAAGTTTATTGCTTATTATCCATATAGTTAATAGTCCTGTAAACTGTTTATAGGTGAAGCATACTCCAGTGTTTTGGGGGCTTTAAAAATAAATATTTAAATTTCATGGTTCTCAATGTTTGTTTTCTTGAGGGGGGTATGGTGTGGTATTTTGATCAATTAAAATTATTTCTCCTTTGCCCTTTAATTTATTGTTGGAACATTAAACCCAACCTTTTTACTAGTTAGAAACTAGTAGAAGGTATTCTTCACATTATATTAAGCAAATAAAATAAAGAAGTTCTTAAACAGAATGCTACACCTTCCAGGAGGAATAGTAGAGAAATTCTGAATTGGTCAAGAATAATATTTTGCTTCATTAACTTAGCCTGGTTTCAGTATTAGCCTTTTTCTTTCCAGCCACACTCAATTCTACCAATTCTCCACCCCTGACCATACATGTTCACCCCTTCCTTCCTTTCCCCTGTTCTGTAACTGTCTCGCCTCTTAATAATAGGTCAGAATCAATCATTTCTGAAATTGAAACAAAAGGAAGAACTTATTTATAACTTATTTTTAAATAAATGTATTTTCCATCACTTTTTATTAAAATAGCATTTGTCTCATTTCCTTGCCTACACACATGCAACAAGATGTGGTAAAAAAAAAATGTATCTGGCAGGAGAGGTTAAATAAATCACCCGGTTAACTTTTATCTTTCACTACATATAATAGATAAGAATAGAGAGTTTATAAATCAAACATTATAATATCCTCATCAGGCATATATCTGGCTTTAGAAATTGATTTAATTCATGAATTTCCTGGC
>PVKH010023294.1:0-13904 GCA_004027955.1 Chaetophractus vellerosus
TGTTTAAAAACTTCTTAAATGAATTCACATTCATTTAAATCATGAGTCTAAACAGGATTTAAGATAAACTAGGGCCACTTCTGAGGTGACAAAGAAGACCAGCTTCATCTACCATCACACACTTCCTGAAGCTACTATTGGATAGGCAATACTACAGTTGAGTAGATCACAGGTCTGAAGTATAAAAAACTTCTCATATAGAATATTTAGTAGCTACCAGACCTTGTAATATCAATCTTGCCTCTTAACACTTTTAAACTTATGACTCTTTAATGCACAAACACTAACAATCCTTATAGTTTAAACCACTACACAAATAATTACCGCATCTTAAAAATGTTCAGTAATAAAGAAATATCTTTATAGAACTTAAGCCCAAATGAATGACATTTTTTAGCTAATATTTAGTGAGCACTCTATGTGCCAGGAACTTAAGATTCATTATCTTATTTAATCCATAACCACCCCCCCACACACACACCCAAATAGGAGATAGGTACCCTCATTATCCCAATATCATAGCTTTGAGAGTTATGTGACAGCCAAGGCTACATGGCTATTAATTGGTGGAACAAGAACTCAAACCCTGGCAGTTTGCCCCCTGAAGCCACACTCTGAACCACAAACTAATCTATATTGCTTCCATTCTCTTCTACAAAAATAAAAGTTCACTATAACATGTGTCTAGGTACATTAATCTGCAAATTCATCCAGGTCAAATCAAATCCAACTAGATACTACATTTAAGAGAATTAACAGCAACAAAAAGGGGCCATAGTTCTATCCCATTAGTCTGGTTATGAAAATGCTCAACTATACTTTGTAGCTTAACCAGAAAATATCAAAAGCAATATATAATTTTCCAAATGAAAATGCCAATTCTGTCTTAAACCCCAAATATTAAATTTAAGGTTTTGTCTTCTTTCCACTTGCTCTAAAATACAGGGGGTGGTTTCAAGACAGAAGAGGTAGTCTGAGAGTTGATAAAAATTATACAGAGAAAGCCCTGGGGACCCCTCAGAGTCCAAAAACCATTCCCTACTGCCTCTGTGAACTCGCTCTTGAGTTTCCCATTGATGTCTTAAGAAATTTGAAATCCCCATCAAGGCAGCTGACCCAGAAAGCCAATCAACTATGTTTGACCCAATACAAAATAAAGCCCACCTGCCCTAAACCATCCCTATAAGATAGACAAACCCTCACCCAATCAATAGCAGACAAGCTAACTTCTTTTTTATGTCTATAAAAATTGTCTGCCATCCCTAGAAGCCCAAAGCATCTTTGGTTTTCACAAGTGATCTGCCTTTCTTGCTGCAGCAAAACTTTGATTTCCCAATTTAAATGCTGTAACCTGCAAATTCGACTCCATTTGTCTTTTGAGTTATCAGAGGTAACATGGAACTGTTCTTAGAGACAATATTTCCATGTAAAACAGAGATCAACACTCTGTGGACACAAAAAAATTCATCTGGAAAAATGTCACTGACTTAAGGAAAACAAACTTGATACTGTTTTAACATTTTAAGTAAATTACATGAAAACAAACACCAAACTTAAATCAGCAAAAGAGGAAGTTTGTAGAAAATAAGCTTGTAAATAGGCATATTAAACACATTCTCACATTTTATACATCACTCATATTAAAAGCCATTTCAAACTGTTCAAGATTAGGGAATAGTCTTTATTTTTTAAAGTCACATTCTGAAATATTCATGAATGAAATTAATTGCTTAAAAGTAATCCAGATTGGGGAAGGTTGGTAGTAAATGGAGGAATAGATGAAACAATCTAGGCAATGAGTTGTGAATTGCTGAAGCTGAGGGTTAGACACATGGGAGTTTGCAATATGATTATCTTTATTTTTATTCTATTCTACTTATTTTTACACATGTTTGACGATGGGAAAGGTTAAAAAAACAAATGGTTTAAGAATTTTTAGAGTATATCCTACGCTTATGTTAATTTGGTGTATATTGATACAATAATTCCTGGCAATTTAAAATTAGGGGTAAGAGTAGAATACAAATCTCCCTAATTATATAATTATAATCTGCTTCCATTACTTTAATGAAAGCCTGGTCCAACTAGGTCAAAGTGATAGGTTTGGTTTATATAAGGCCTACTTCACTTTCTTATGTTCCTCAGAATTACAATTCTAATCTCAACTAGCCATTTCAAAAATGCATTTCTGTCTGTAGAACAAAGGGTAATAGATAATCTTTAAAGGAGGACAGCAATTACCAGAAAAGACTTCACTACATGACAGTATCACCAAAAGATGATCAATTCAGTAGGAATTACATGGTATGGTTCCAGTAAACCTTAAAATCACCATGCCTTAGAACTTCACTAATTGTTTCATTATTCCTCAAGCCTTCTCATTCAAGGCCCATATTTCATATATTAATTTTTGTTTCCCATGATCATTCTGCAACAAACCGGGAAGTTCCAAACTTCGCTTCCGTTAAATACATATGGCTTTTGGATGGTGAGAACCAACCTGTTACTGATGTGCTTCTTGGTTACTTACGAAAATTGTACAACAAAAGAAAAATGTTTTCAAAGTATACTGTTTAAAGTAGATGTAATGAAATTATCTTCATTCCTCACTGAAACTAGCAAACCAAAGTAGTGATAGTATTTAATTATATTTTACAATTTCCTTTGAAAGTAGCTTTCATTGACTTCATTAAGAATTATATGAATTTCTACATATGAAAATTTGGTTGCATGTATTTGAAAAACACAATAAAAAGAAAAATTGAAATGACTGATCTCCGATTTACCTATATTCTTCTTTTAGATGCATGCTTCTAAATTAGTGTTTTTCTTTCAAAACGACTGCAGAATGGCTTTTTTACTTTCTCTGTCTCAAGATCGCTTTTTGGGGTGGGGTGGGATGGAGAGGAAAGGAGGAAAGGGGCAGATGACAGTGGGTTCAAATTTGAGGCAGCACTTTTATGCTGAGTAGAGTATAACCTTTCTCCAAAGTGATAATTTATGAAAATTTGATTGGCTACTTGCCTCTCTTTCATTAGTCAGGATTGCTGTGTATTTAATCAGAAGGGAAGTTCAATGGGCCAAAATTTCTAAATTACTTTCCTTTTATGTAAGAAATAAACTGCTTCCAAGTTCAACAAGCCAACGTGTTGTAAGGGAAGCAAGGAACCACACAGAAATGGGGAGCTAAAATGCAGTGAACGTCTTCTCTAACCCCTGTTCTGTGGTACTGTCAGTCAGTCACATGTGTGATGTCATGAATTCTCACAGCTTTGAGTTGAGTGAGTTACCCTCACTTGAAAAATGAGGTGACTGTGGTTAATGAGGTGATCCAGGATTATAACACAAGTCCATCTGACCCCAAAACTTCTCATCCTATTCCACTAATCTGGAAAAAGTAGTGCATGTCATCACTTTACTACAACTCAAGGTAGCTTCACGAATAGGCCCATGCTTCTTCATAAAAATCACTCAGCTCCAGGCAAACATACACTATTTAAGCCCTAGCCTGCTGATCCTACACAACAATTCTTACAGACAAGAGGCTACACTATAATTCTTTTTTTTACTAATTTGCAAGCATGCAGCAAGTAAATGTTTACAAAGGATGATAAAGTAAATATATAACTATCTCACAAATAATCTTATGAACTAGATATGCCAGCAAATAACTACAAAGCAAAAAACAAACAAATCCCCAAATCCAACCTCCCAGAAAAGCTCATTCCAATAAAGGAAATGGGAGTTATTTAAATTTGACTTCCTCAGGAGGTGATCAGAGAAAAGCCACCTAGCACTCAGAAGCAATAATCACAAAATTCATACTAAGGCAGGAATGTACAGGATGCTCACTTGAAATTTAACCAGTGCTGTTTGTTCCAAATAGAATTATACTTAAGACTGTGACAGACACTGTAGGTTGGCTCACACAACAATCATTGTCAGCTATCTTTCTCCCTTACCTACCTCTACTTGCAAGATTGACAAAACTATTCACTTTCCCTGCCTCCTTTGCAATGGAGGAGGTTGGGGAACAAGGGGAGATGTGCCTACTCTCTGGACAATAGAACTTAACAGCAATCAGTTAGTGGAATTTCTGAGCAGCTATTTTTCTTTCCTAATAAGGGGGACATCCCTCACCCCAACCACATACATACTTTATCACCTTTTTCCCTGAAGCTGGGGCAGCCATCTTACAACTATGAGATGCGAAGCATAAGTAAGTGAGCACTTACCCCTGACACTATTTGTATCTGTTAGGGAAATGTTCAACTTCAAGCAAGAGAAAACTTGGCTAAAAGTGACTTAAACATAATATTTTCATATAACTGGAAACCTGGAGGTTGGCAATTGCTGGTTCTGCTGCTCAGTGACCTGGGCTCTTTCTGACTTTTTGCTTTGCCACCATTGCACTCCTTACCTTTTATCCTCATGCTTCACATCTCATAGTTGCAATGTAGAACTGTCAATTTCTCCCTTCAAATATGCTTCATATATTTTGGAGCTCTGCTATTAAAGGCATATATATTTGTCATTGTTACATCTTCTTGTTGAATTGACCCCTGTATCAGTTTATGACTGTCTTTGTCCCTCATAACTGTTTTTGACTTATAATTTATTTTTATCTGATATTAGTATAGCTACCCCAGCTCTCTTTTGATTACTACGTGCATGACAGGTTTTTTCCACTCTTTCACTTTCAAACTACTTATGTCCCTGTATGTGTCTCTGTATCCTCTCTTCTTATAAGAATATCAGTCATTGGATTTAGGGCCCACCCTAAATCTAGGATGATTTCATGTCAAAAGCCTTAACTAATTACATCTGCAAAGATCTTATTCCTAATAAGGTCACATTCTGAGGTCCAAGTGGACATGAACTTTAGGGGAACACCATTCAACCCACTAGAAACACTAAACAAGGCACTACTTATAGAGTTTTTAATTGTTCTCCCTTATAGGATATTACACTATCTTTTTTTTTTTTAAAGATTTATTTATTTTTATTACATATCTCCCCTTCCCCCCCGTTGCGGCGACACGCCGAGACTTGGTCACTGCGCAGGCGCGGCTTTCCCCACTTGTGGGCGGCTTCTGCTTCTATTCATGGCCGGCTCTTGCTTCAGTTCACGGGTGGCTGGCTGCGCTCCATTCGCGGGCGACCTGCCCTGCCCGTGGCGGCTTTTGCCCTGTCCGTGGCAGCTTTTTGCCCTGCCCACGGCGGCTCTGGCCCGCCCATGGCAGCTTGCCATTCTCAAGGCGGTCTGCCCGCCAGGAGAGGTCCCCGGGAACCGAACCCGGGGCCTCCCATGTGGTATGCCGGCGCCCTATCCACTGGGCTATTGAGCTGGCCCCGAGGATATTACACTATCTTTACATCTCTACACACCAGAAGGGCTCCAAATCCAATGAGACAAGATTAAGTGGACCCTTTATTAGGGAAAAAAAAAAGAGGTACAATAAATTGAAGATATTCTAAACCCTACTTTTTCATACATCTGTTGGTTGCATTTGATCAAGAAATTTAACGAAGGAACAATAGTACCAAGAAATACATAATAGTGGCTTTGTGACTCAACATCAAACCTCTTATTCTGTGAAAGCAACTCCTACTCAACAGCATTTTCCAATTCTTTGAAAAGGCTTAAGATTTAACTTGAAATTGTCTCTGAGATACATATATAATTGTTGGCTTCCCATTGAAGGTCTCACACAGTAAATCATGAGTAAACAGGATGTTATTTACATAGAGAAAGTGGTCAACTGTAATATAATTTCATTGGGGGTATTATCACAACAGACTGCAAAGTTCTAAGATTGTAGGGCCCACTCACATCTCACATATAAAGATAAAAAGGGAAATTCTCATTTAATGGAAAACCCTCCACATCATGTATCCTAGTGTGGTACAGATCAGTTCCATTGACAGCATTTGGGAGCTTGTTAGAAAAGCAGACTCTCAGGCCCTACCCCACACTTACTGAATAAGAATCGATATTTTAACAAGATCCCAGGTGAGTTCCATAGGTACATTAAAGTTTGAAAAGCACTGAATTACAGAACCTTATCCCTGCCCAGCTGGCAATCAGTTGTGATTTATTATTTTTAAAACTAGCAAACCAAGAAGAGTTGATTACCTCTGCACAAGTGGTTGGGAAAACACTTCCATGATTTTCTTCCTGTTGAATCAGAATACCTAAAACATAGTTCTAATAATGACACTCAAAGCCTTTAATGACTTTCCATTATGTAACAAAGTCTAAAGCCCTTAGTTTGATAGTCAAGATCCTCAATCATCTGGCAGCAACCCCCTTTCCCAATTTGGTATTCCATCCTCACTCCACCACATGGTTGTGTTTATCAAAGTGCAGAGAGCAGACCACCTGCAACAGAACCACCTGGGGCCCATTTTGAACTTCTGAGTCATACTTTGGAGGAGATGGAAATGGGAAGGAGTAATCTTAACCTCCTCACCCAGGTGATTCTAGGAAACAATCACCCATCCTTTAAGATTGACATTAAATCTCTCAGCCTTGGTCAAGTTTCTCATGGTGTCTCCAATCTTAGTGCCAACACTATGCCCCGTATGTAGCTCTGTTGTTGTCTGCCTCACACAGGATTGTAAACGCTTCCATCGCTATTTCCCCTATGAGCCTCTGGACTATAGTAAATGTGTGCTATGTATCTCTGTATCCCCCAAAATCTAGCACATTGTCTAGCAGATTAAGTGTTCAATACTTTCTGATTTATTGCAGCATCATTTATATTAAGCAAAAGAAATTATAATAACATAAAACTCCATTAAAGACAACCTAAGTTAATTACAATACAGCCATACAATGGACTATTAAACATTCATTTTAAATGATGACATTAACTATTTACTGATTATCAGAATACTCAGGAAATAGACAGTGGGAAAAAACCAAGTTGAAAATATAAGTATACCAAAATGTTAACAGTGGTTATCTCTGGGTGGTGGGATCATGAATGAAATTTATTTTCTTCTTTATATTCTATTACCTGAATTTTTACAATAAGCAAAGATAACTTTTATAAAGTTTAAATCTATTCCTATTTTAAATGTGGAATGAATGTTTTTATAGTAAATGACGAATTCAGTTATTCTGCTTCCAGGGCCAGAGATTCCCAAAGGTTGGCAATGATCTAAAGGTTGGTGAATTTGTTGCCAAGTAGAAGAAAGAGAAAATAGGAAATGGGTGGTCCTTAGCAACTAGCTCTTACTACTATTCCTCTTATTGTCTGGGATTTAGAAAAATATTTACGTGTCCTTAAATATCTAATAAAAATTTTAGCCTCTAAAGGAAACAGTAGAGCTTAATCTTAGCAATATCAGTTAGTCTTAGCATAAAGAAACTTTGTTGTCAATTTTTTCAGTTGTGAAAATCAGCTTCCAACTTTGTCTCACTTGTCCTTTTGGCTCTTTTTTCACTTTTCAGAATGTTCACTGTCCAAGTTGAATTTGTTAAATACTATGTTTTACTCTATTTAGCATGAAGCCAAAACTGGGTGTACCCACTGATGTCAATGACTTTTGGTTACTATCACCAAATTGAGGCACTGCTTCTGTTAGGAGAAGCAGGCATGGTGAGGGTGGAGAGATGCCTTCAGTCTTTTTTTCCTACTAAAAGGAAAACTCACAACCAGAATTCATTTTCAATTAATATTTTACGTGAAAACAAGATGATTTGAAGAAAAATAACTAAAAGAAATTAAAATCACACTTCCAACAACAGGAAGAATATGCCAATTAAGCTGGTATTTCAACATCCAACCTAAAACAAAAATAAAACTGGGATTTGCATGGGAAAAAAATAGAAAAAACATTTAGTCACTGGTAGGATTTTATTACAGTTTGGATCAATTTTGAAAGCTTCACATATGTACATGTCTACTTGAATAATGCCAACAACAACAACGAAAAAAAGCATTTATGGTTATAGCTTAATAACTTGAGTACATTTCCTATGTGGGTTCTCCTAAAATGTCTTCACTACATGAAAATCAAAAGCAAATAGGAAAAAAAAGTCCTAAAAGGCTTGCCAGCATATGAAAATTCAGTATAAATTTAAGTATAAGAACTGTGGCAGTTTGATATTGTTTTTGAATTCCAAAAATAGATATTGGTATGTTTATAAACTGGTCTGTCCCTCCAGGCATATTAGATTATATTGGATTCGGAGGTTTCACTCTTACTTGATTAAATTATGATTAGGGTTCTGATTGGGCCACATCAGTAGGACATTGAGTTCCCACCCCCTTGATGGGTGGGGACTCACAGAGAAAACGACAAGGCATGGGGGTTAGAGTTTTGAGCAGGAGCCTGGGAAGTAAACACAAGGGAGAATGCAGAGTAGCTGAACCAGGAGAGAATAGAGCCCCAGGGAGAGAGACTGAACAGTTCACCTGATAGTCTACAGCTGGCCTTGTGGAGATAGCAGAGCAGCTGAATCTGGAGAGAGGCAAGCCCTTGGAAGAGAGGAACTCAGAAAGCCTGAACCCTTGCAGACGTTAGCAGCCATCTTGCCCCAACACATGGCAATAGACTTTGGTGAGGGAGGTAACTTGTGCTTTATGGCCTGGTAACTGTAAGCTTCTACCCCAAATAAATACCCTTTATAAAAACCAACTGATTTCTAGTATTTTGCATCAGCACCCCTTTGGTTGACTAATACAAGAACTTTAAAGCTTGCTTTTTTAACCTAACTCAAAATAATCTCTCACTTCAAAAAAGCAAAATTTAACTGCAATTTATTATTCCCTAGGTTAAAGAAACACAGATACTCATCTGACAAGTTTAGAAAGAATATAGCAAATCCCAAACATATTGCCTGCCACCTATGCATCTGAGATATAAGGGAGCCCTAAATGGGAAAGGAGACTGAAGGGTTCCCTTTTGTTCTGTAGTAGTCACATGACTCCAGCTAGTTACTTTGCCTCTTGGAATTTCTCACTTCCTGATCTGTAAAAACAGGCACTGGACTAGATAATGTCTAAGGTTCTTTCCAGATCAAAAAATTTTAAAGCCCTAATTCTACATATTTTTTCCACACATACCCAAATCTGAAGGCACTGTATTTTTATATCTATGAAAGCTACAAATAGAATTGCATTTTAGCAGATTTTCCACTGGAATTTTGAAAAAGGAAAGAAAATATAATCTTACCATTTCAACCTATGTGTTTCATTTTTCATTTTTATTATCATACTTTATTGCTCATCAGAATCATTAAACCATACTTTTTCCCTAGTCCCATGATGAGAAAGAAATTTGTCTTCTTAATTATGGAGTTAGCAGGAATCATGAGAAGAGCTAAATATCTGAGATATAATGGTCATTAGTTTTGTCTTCCAAGAAAATACTGAAGGAAGAAATTCCAAAATCCTAAAATAATTATATTTTATCATACAAGCTACCTCAGTTATAAAATCATTAATAAAACTAATATTCACTTAATACTGTTTATCAAGCACATTCACATGCATGGTGTCACTAAATCTTCACAATGATTCTATGAGGAAGTATTTTAACTGAACCTCCCTGACATTAAATGATTGTCCAAGGTCAGAAGGCTAGAAAACCTTTTACTCGGAATCTCTTGCTCTCTCTCCAAGTCATTTGCCCCCATAAATTCTTAATGATTCAAATTAAGCCCACTTTCACCTAATTTAAAGTAGATGGCTGCCTATAAACATCATAAACAATAAACTGGGAACAAATATTTCAAACATATATCATAGAAAAGAGCTAATTTCCTAAATTTAATATACAATAAGTTCTTACAAATTAAAAAAGACCAACAACTCAATAGAAAATTATAAGAGAAATACAGCTAGAGTTTATTAAAAATCCAATGCAAATAGCTTTGAAACATTTGTGAGAAATTCTCACTCTCACTTGGTTAAATAAATACAAGGAAAAGGATTCTCTTCCATCATATTAAAAAATTTAAAAAAAAAAACTGGTCATGTGCTGAATGGATAGTGTGTAGGGAAAGAAGCGCTCTCATATGCCATCAGGGGAGAATACATTGGTTAAAACCTCTTTGGAGGGCAATATTACAGTATTTAGCAGAACTAAAAATGTATAAACTTTGACCCAGCAATTCTGCTCCTAGGAATTTATTTTATTTTTGTGGGCAAAGAAAAAAATGTTCATCATGTAAGGAAATGCCTAACAATGTTGACTACTACAGCAAAATACTGAAAACAATCCAAATGTCCACCCATCGGGGAGTAATTAAACAAATTTTGGACACCTCCATATAGTAGAAAACTATAGTCCAATATAAAAGGTAGAGTTATATGTTATTTTTAAAAAGAAAAGAATAGTATTTTAGTATATTCTGCATTTGTATATGAAAAAGAATATAAGGAGATCACATATTCACTTCTTAGCTGGCATGTGCTTAAAATACTTCTGGGAAAGATACCCAAAAAATTCCCCTATAGAGAAGGGAACTGAAAATTTAGGAGCCTGGTTTGAGAAGGGGACCTACATTCAATTTTTAAAAATGAATTCTGTTTGAATTGTTTAATCTTTCGCAAGCTTAGTGGTAATTTGTGGGTAGGCAGGCAGCTTCCATGCTCATACTAAACTTGGTTGATATGAAGAAAATAATGGGGGCCGGCTGTAGCCTAGTGGATAGGGCACCGGTTCACCACATGGGAGGCCCCAGGCTCGGTTCCTGGGGCCTCTCCAGGCGGGCAGACCACCTTGAGAGGGCAAGTCACCGTGGGCGGGGCAGAGCCGCCCGCACGGTGAGCTGACTCGGCACGTCGCCACAACGGGGGGGAGACAAAGCAGACACAGAAGAACGCAAAAATTAACACAGCAAGAACAAGCAGAAAGGGGGGGATATGTAACAAAAAAATAATAATAATAATGTATGTTAAACATTCTGCAAGCCATAGAGTATACAAACCTAATGCATCCTCATCATTGCTTTATTATAAACATTTAAAGGAAGACTTTTTATTGTCTCAGAACTTACTACCCTAGGCTAAACCCAGCAAGCAAAATTTCTCAATAAAACTTCAAGAGGACTTGAAGAATTCTCTGTTAAAATGCAAATAACCACCCAAACTTTTCCACCAATTATCAATATCAATACTGATAATGAGTTCAACTCCAGTATTATTCCAACTAAAAGACTACAATCCCAAGCCTTCTACTGCTAAGGGAGGCTAGGTAGCTAAGTTATGGACGATAAGAAATATGTGGAAATGTTGTATAGGACTTCAAGGAAAACTGAAAAAGAACTAACTCAAGTGGGAACTGTACCTTATTTGCCCTATGTCCCATCTTCCTTCTAGAAGCTGGGATTGAGAATGATGGCTGGAGCTCCAGCAGCTATACTGAACCATAAGATGACTTTGAGGATGGAAGTCACATGCTAAGAACAGACCAAAGAGTTTAAATGGTGCCTAAACTGCTGGTGGTTTCATGGAGCCGAAGTACCAGTGCTGGACTATCTCTGGGCTTCTATTAAGTGGAATAAATTCCTGTGTATTTACTGATATTTTGGGTTTTCTGCTATGTGTAGTTAAATCAAATCCTAACTGATGCACCAATGTAAAGATAGATATGATATGCCTTCTAAATATCCAGATTAGGAAGAGACCCCACTCAAGTATGAGAAAACTAGGTGTCAAAGAGGTTACTTGCCCAAGATCAAACAGCCTGCTTGAGGTAGAGGCAAGATTTGAACTGAAGGCTGTCTGACTCCAAAGTTCATGTTTTAATACTATGCCATCCTGTGCTGAAAAAGAAAAGGAGAAAAAAAAACCAAAACACCAGGGTCAAATGTTGCCAATAGCACAACTGTGTCTAAGGCCAGCTCTGTACATAGTGCCGAAAAATAACTCTACTGGATCTGACAAAAGGTAGAATCATCTCTTATATGAAAATGCTGTTCTTATATGTTTTCAGCATTGTATCATAGTTGCATTTACCCTGATTTTTTTTAATTACATTCAGCCCTGGATTTATTTCTATTGTATTAAAATGTTACCTCTATTTATACAGGTTCCTTTATACTTTCATACACTCTCTTGCAATTAAATATATGTTGAATTTCATGTTGAATTCCTCATGCCATACTAAGGAAATTTGGGACTTTAACACGTATTCCAACACTGAGCCCTTACATAACCCATTAATTATGATCCTTGAAGGATAGTAATGATAATTTTTCCAGAGAATGTCCCCAACACCAGTGGATCTGACTAGCTGATCATCTTGACCAAATTTTCAATTTACTGATGATTATCTCATGAGGCAGAAAAACAAATGCTTTGTACAGTAAAAGCATTGTGCATCTATCACTCCTTCCTCAATCTGCCAGGTCTGTCACCCTATGAAGGAGAGAAAATTCTATTTGCATAGCACATAGAACATTTCCAGCAGCCCAAAATTCTCCCTCATGGTCTACCAGTCATCACTCATATCCCCACAAAAGTCACCACTATAATGATTTCTGGATCCACAGGTTTGTTTTGCCTGCTTAAACCTGCTATAAATGGAATAATACAATATAGACTCTTTCACTTAACATTATGCCTATAAAATTCATCCACAATGTAGTATTCCATTTATCCATTCTGTTGCTGATGGACATCTGGATCATTTTCAGTTTTAGCAATCATAAATAATGCTACTAAGAATATTCTTATCCAAGTCGTTTAATGCATACTAAGGAAATTTTCACTTTGAGTTTTTTTATTCTTGTTTTTGTTTCATTCACGTTGTTGTAAACTATACTGCCTACATATTTAGGAGTAATACATGTAAAGCAAGCACCACACTTCAGCTAAAATGTATTATGCTTAATTCAGTATTCTGAGCAAATGCCCCATGAGAATGTAT
This sequence comes from Chaetophractus vellerosus, assembly GCA_004027955.1. Classification (NCBI taxonomy): domain Eukaryota; kingdom Metazoa; phylum Chordata; class Mammalia; order Cingulata; family Chlamyphoridae; genus Chaetophractus; species Chaetophractus vellerosus. The sequence goes on from PVKH010023294.1 coordinate 12,889, forward strand.
ACATTGTCAGGGAAATAAGAGAAAAGGGGGAAATAAACTGTTGTAAAGGAGCTATAGAAAGTTTAGGAAACAGGCCATAGAAAGTGCAAACTAAAAAGAAATAGTAGGGTCAAGTCCTAGCAATGTAATTTCCAGTTCCCAGTAAAAGGACAACAGTTAGCCTTTACTTTGTGCTATCTATTGCCACTAAAAGATTTCCTTAAGATGCACCCATAAGGTTGGATACCTGCTTGCTAATCTGATAGTCTTTGGCATGACCTTAATTTCTTGGAACATACCGGCACTCCCTAATTACGGAGTAATTACATATCAAGATAAAGAAGTCCTTCAACATTACACACCACAAAAAGATTCCCGATAACTGGAGCCTTGGCTCCTCCTCCACTCAAGAAACAAAGATTAACAAGTTTTATTAAAGGTTAAAAATATTTATAATTATGTGTGTAGGTCAGGGTGCTTAATCTTTCTTCTTTTTCTAACCTGTTCTTATTCATTTATTCAAAAGCCATTTCCTAATGTGTACAAGGCTCTGTGCTAGCTACATGGGAGATTAAAAAACATATAATACAAAATAACTAAATGACAAGTATCTAAATGTTAAATAACATTTATTTAAATGACATGTATCTAAGATTTACTTCCAAATAATAAGAAGGTTAAGAGGATATGGTGTGATGGAACAGGATCGACCATGAGTTGATAGACTGATAGTTGGAGGTGGGTGATAAATCCTTGGTGGTTCATTTTACTGATTTGTCTGTTTTTGTGTGTGTTCAAAATTCCCCCTAACTGAGCTCACATAGTGGCACATCTACCTTCCACAAGGGAGGTCCCAGGTTCAGTCCGGTGCCTCCTGAAAAACAAAAGCAAAAACAGACAAGCAAAATGAACAATAAAACCAATTCATGGAAGCCAACGTGGCTCAGTGGTTGAGTGCTGGCTTCCCACATATAAGGTTCAATCCCTGGCCCCCGTACCTAAAAGAAAAAATTCCCCTAATAAAATGTTAGAAACAA
>PVKH010023295.1:0-13898 GCA_004027955.1 Chaetophractus vellerosus
TGCCATCCTCCATGTAAGATGGTGACTGGGTTGCATTGTCATCCTCCACCTCCACCTTGGAATCTCGGGGTGAGATATAGTGGTACTTTCCTTGCCCTGGGCTAGACATTCCACAACACATCCATCGGGCATCTATAGGGGTGAGCCTCTTTCCCAACCCTGATCCAGGTAGCAAGTGCATCCTTGCACAGAAGTTGCAATTCCTTGGTGGTCACTTGTCCCCATGGGCTCCAAAAGTGGGCCTTGAAAAGGAAAGATTGAATTCCCTGCCTGGGCCTGGCCAGTCAAGTGGAATTCTGGCAGGAGAGGAAACAGCCTAAAGACAACTACTCATGGGGCAGGGCCTTGAGCATGTGTGACAGTTTGCCCTGCCCTGTGAGTATCCTTATCCCCCTCAGAGGGCAACATTAAATTGCAAAAAAAACCAAACACTTTGGCCTAGAGATAGACCAATGGAGAATGGAAAAGGTTTCATATTTTAGTACCTTTAAATGGCACTATTTCCTACTTTTTGAACAGGGGGCCCCATGAATTATGTAGCAAACCCTAGTTGTATGCAGAGTTTTATGACTCTCCAGATAATCTTTGCATTCCTGCCCCCAGCTTTTATCTGTCCAAGAAGGCAATTCAGAACATTTCTCAAAAGCCATGGCAGATTTTGAAAGGCAAAGGCTGAAGAATTGTTGGGGGTGGGGAAGGGAACTCCGAGTTCTGTTCAGTTTAAAGTCTGAAAAAACAAAACACTGTCCAAGGTAGGCATTAGCCAGCTCACTATACTTTCTCTAAATGGGTGGGAGGAGCTTCTAACCAAAATCTAGCCCTGGAAAACTGATCAATTTCTAGAACTATGTGAAGTCAAAAGAGTAGATAGAGATTTTGTTTCTTATTGGACCTTTCAATTTTTAGGTGATTTCACCCAATTATTCCCAAGACAACCTTAAATTTTATACTTATCAAACCTCAGAATATCAGAGGGAGAAGCAAATCAAAGGTATATCATTCAATTCATATAATTTATAGAAGGGAATTGTGAGATCTAAACCAATGATGGGGAGAGGAGAACTTTTCAAAGGTATTAGAACCATTTGGTTAGTGGCAAAACTTCTGAGTCCCAGTCCAGGGCAATTTCCACTAAATCTATGAATTTTTTTCTTCCTTTGGTTTGACCTTTATTTACATGAATATAAAATGTTCCAAAGCTAGCATTTACCTTAAAAAATTACTACTATGTATTTAGTGACTATTACATGTCAGACACTTGACATTCATGGTTTCTTTTAATGCCACCACAATCTTGTAAAGATTTCATCATGGCCCATTTTATAAATGAGGACATGAAGGCCAAGAGTACAGACTGTGTAGTTAGTACTTGACAGAACTGGGATTCAAATCCAGGTTAATATAATATAGTAAGTTTAACAGTGGCCCCTGTAAGATGTGTCCACCCAGAACCTGCAAATGGAACTCTATTTGGAAAAAGAGTCTTTACAAATGTAATTAGTTAAGAACCTCAAGATGAGCTCCTTCTGGATTAGGGTGGGCTCTAAATCCAATGAGGAGAAGATAAAGGGAGAAGAAGCACACAGAGGAGAGGGTGATTTGAAGATGGAAGCATTGATTGGAGTGATGTGTCTACAAGCCAAAGAACACCAAGGGCTGCCAGCAGCCACCAGAAGCTTGGAAAGGGGCATGAAACAGTTTCTCTCTCGGGGCTTCCAAAAGGAACCAACCCTGCCAACATCATGATTTTGGATTCCTGGCCTCCAAAACTGTGAGAGAATAAATTTCCGTTATTTTAAGCCACGAAGTTTGTGGTAATGTGTTACAGCAGCCACAGGAAACTAATCCACTGTACTCAGTTTCACATCTTAAAGCTTCTTCTATATACACTTCTTTTCGTTTGTTTTTAGTTTACCTCCTACTCTCAAGATTTGCCTCAACAGGGAGGTCCTATGGGTAATCACAAGAAAAGAAATTAAAAGACAGCACATATCTGATTGCTATTTTGAAGGTCATGTATTTCTGGATCAGTTGATGCTACTACACAAGCAAGATTTCTTAAAATGAATTTCTTTGGAAAAACAAGGGGAAGCACCCACAATGAACTGCAAACCATTGTTTCAGTTACTCTTTGTAAAAGAAACACAAGCCCAAGAAAGTATTCATAAATCATGTGATTTTTTTTAAAATACAAATGATACTGTACAGAACTTCTTTGTTTACCAGGACATTCCTTTCACATGCATGATCTCACTTTGTTCCCATGTCAAGCCTGTATTATGCTATTGTACTGATGAAAAAACAGTGGGCCAAGTGTTACCTGCCTGGGGTACCAGAGTATAAGTAGGAACCAGTACCAAAACTCAGCTCATGTGTAAATGCTTCTTCCACTATGGTTTAAAAGCATCGCTGGACTCTATAATCCAACACCCTTGTAATAATGATGAAGAAGTGGCTTAGCCATTGATCTCTTCATTGAAGTGGAAGAAAGAGCCAAAGACAACTGGAAGGATTACTGCTCCAAGCTCTTGCCTTTCGTATCTAGTCTGGTTTAAAGCATTTTGGCGGATAAATGAAAATCACTGTGTGAGGCATTTTGGAATTGAAAATTGGGATTAAGGTCATAAAACAACCAGATGTTTTGAAGCAGAGACTCCAAACATGCTGGAGAATGTAAAGTGATGCCTACAGTCCAGGCACGTTTCAGACAGAGACACTAAGACCCACACTTTTCCAGTTTGTGCAAATGGGTACAAATGGGAGTTGGAGGCTACACTGTATATACTAATAACATTTTTAAAATTTTCCTTCATTATATCATTGAATCCCTATATCCCTGAGATGTAGAAAGTACTTTTACCTTCTTACAGATGACGAAACTGAGGCTAAGAGTCTGATGACTTATATAAGGTGGTAGGGGAAAAAAAGGCTCAGTGGCTGAGATTCTAACCCAGGGTTTACATGTCCCTCCTGCCTTTTTTTTTTTTTTTTATCAGACTTCATAATGAAATTACACTGTAGAAGGAAATTTGATTCCTGTCAGTTGAATCAGTAGTTTTACAAAGTGTTATCTGCAATGTTGGACATTGGGTGACAGAAATCACAGGAGCTCACACTCCGGTTGGGTAAAGGTACAGAAACATCTCAGCCTAATACTTACATTACAAACACTATCTGAATATTTATAATCTAAAAATCCATGCTTAAGTCTTTACCATGAACTCTGCCCAACTAGGCAGTTATTTTGTACCGAGTATGATGCCAGTTAGAGACAACAAATCCCTGACTAAGAGTGTCTAAAACAACACAGATATTTATTAACTGATTTAACAAGAAGGCTGGTAATAGACGATTGCAGGGCTGGTTCTATAGCTCAATGATGCCATCAAGAATCCAGGCTATCTATGTGCTTGTAACCTCATGGTTTTAAAATGGCTGCTGTAGCACCAGGCCTCACATGATGAATCTAGTTCAAAACATTTCTCTTCTTAAAATCTCCAACTTTTTATTAGAAACTTACTCTATGCTGAGGATTGTGTTTATGTCATTTAATTTTCATAACAGTGCTATGAGAAAGTTACAATATTGTCTTTACCTTACAGGTAAGGCAATTGAAGCATTACTCAACTTGTCCAAGGTCCAGAATAAAAGAAGGAAAAGGCCCAGGATTAGAACACAGGTCTATAATACTTCGAGAGGGTGGGCTTTTAACCATCAAGGTGCTTTAAAACCTATACTTCTGAAAGCTGTAATCCCTTTCCAGTGAAATTCAGACAGGTATTTGCAGGTTTAAAATATGGTAGTTCAGGCAGCTATTGGAACTTATTTTACCTTTTTGTTTAACAGACAAGGACATTGCAGCAAAGAAGAGAGGGAATCTTCAAGGTCAGATATTTAGTGATGAGCCAGACCCCAGATCCCAACTCGGGTCTCCTGCTCTGCTGTATTGAAAAAAAAAATCTTCTCTTTATTTCACTCTATATTATTTTACTCTATTTCAGTCTAGGAAAGAACAGGTTTAAAGATGAGCATACGCTTTAAATGTTTCAAGGTGCGGTAGTAGGGGTGGAGATATGCATTTCTATCATATCTCAGGCAAGGCTAAAATGCCAAGAATTTTCCTCCTTTTCCCATAAGAAAATGCCGCAAATAAACCACTTCAAGATGTTGTTATCTTGCTATGCAAGTAGAGGGGGCGGGGGGGGGGGCAAGGAAGGAAAAAGACAGAAAAGAGCCTAGAATGTTTTTCAATATACATTATCAGGAAAACTCCATCACACCTCCCTTTTAACCGATACTTAGAACAGATGAGAAACTATCATTTGTCTTCTCTTCTTTCATAAAGACTTTCATTCCCTGAGGTATAAGACAGTGCTGGCTGGATAAGTTCAAATGAGGCGGAACACTGTGCTTAAGTTTGCCCTGGTTGAAAGAATCATTCCTCTAATGTTCCTTCAATTCTTTTCTCAATTTTTTTCTCCTACTTGGCTATGCTGTTTGCACTTTTCTTGCACCAGATTTTAATCCCTTCAAAACTCATAATTCCTTTTGTTTTGATATCAATTTTCAATTAGCTTGGCCCTTGCTGGCCCTCTTCAAACTCCTGTGCTTCTTGGTGCCTCATCAAATGAAATTCAAGATTGCATTGGGGATTGGGGTGGAATCCTGTAAAGAATTATACCTCAGTAATGAAAAATTAAAGCCCATAATATTTTTACATAAATTCTGAAGCATTTAAACTATAGAGAGAGTGTAGCAGGCATATTGAGGTCTTAAATCAGCCTAATTTGCAAGACAAATTATGTAATTAACAAAGATCTTCTTAAAGGATCATTAGAAAAGTTAGATTTGAACATGTGACAATTACAATTACATGTTTTCCTCATAAAACAGCCAACATGATGACTAGTAATTAACCCAGGAACTGAAAGTGCATTATTCTTTCTGACCCTTTCCCAAGCAGAATTTTACCACAATGACAAGGAAAGACCAAAAGATCTGTTGATTTGCTCAGAGCATATAATTTTCATGTATTCATTAATTGTATCAAACACTGGTCCAAACAAAATCTATCTGGCACTTCACTTCAACATCTTGAAATCTTATTTATTTCTCACAACGTGTGTTGAAATGATTCTAAATAATATCTACTAGATATAGAGATAATAGTTTTAGATTTTTTTTCTATAAAACAGGAAGTTGAGTTGATACATTATTTTTAGTGAACAGAAGGTAATGTGTTTGTTGAGCTCATATACTGGGTCAGGCATGGTAGTAACTTTCATTTACCTCATTTAATCCTTCCAACAACCTCATGAGGTAGGTTTTATTAATACTATTTTACAGACGAAAAGTAAAATGATTTGGATCGGATCCATTTGGCTTCAGATCATACACTCTTTCTTTTACATGACAGCACGTGCACGCATACACACACAGACATACAGACACACACTCACACAAACACACGTTTGTATTTTGCACTGAAATTCTTCTCATCTGACATCAGCAGGAAAATTAGCCATTTAGGTTGACTCTTTCCAGGGACTCACACCCAGAAGCCAACATAGACTACCACCCCATTTAATCTGATTATTTCCAAATATGTAAGTGTACTTGTGAAGCACATTCACCTCTTCCAGCCTGATGACCTGATGAACGGGTTAGCTGGGAACCCCTCTGAACAGTGGTGAAGTGATGGTGAACAATAGTTCAACCTGTATTCTATCGATTTTCTTAGATCCTGCCTAGACACGTCTTCCTCTAGGGACCCTTCCTAGCTGCAATCTGTATGTGGCTTCTTTTCTCCCCTGACTTCCCTCTTCTAAAGCAGTGGTGTTCCAACATTTGTATGTATACAAATCACCTGGGAAATGTGTCCAAGGTAGGGCCTGAGGGTCTGCATTTCTTAGAAGCTCAGGTGATGCTGAGGCTGCTAGTTCATAAACTATCTTTGAATAACAAAAACTTGGGAGCACTGACTGTTTCTTGCCTTATATTAAAATTTGTTTGCACGTCTTACTTCCCCAATTAGCCTATAGTCCTTTGCAGGACAATCAGATTATAGCTTAAATTTCTTTCTCCAGAACTTCCTTGATTGTCCCATCTAAAACAGACACTCAGTTATACTCTATCCCTGAGCTTGTTGTAATGATCTGTACAGAATTTACCCTCTTTGCTTATCTATCCCTTCTCCCCACTAGAAAGTAAGAGCATGAGCCTTTCATCTGGTACCCAAACATCAAAATATTACTTGGCACAGAGTAAGTACTTAGTTTATGTTTATGGAAAGGATGAACAAACTCTTTTTCCCTATTTCTAATTTCATTTTCCTTTTAGTTAATGGCAGATGCTGCTATAATCATGGCAGGATAATGTGATGATTAACTTTCTGTCTTCTTTAGAATTTCTTCAGTTTCTATAGTTCATAGGTGCTATAGGAGGACAGTTGGAGAAGCTGAATTAAGGGTTACTAATGAAACAGCATTTTAATCTAAAAGCTTTTGTGTATAGGTACCAGTGTGTAAAAGAGTAAAATATATATGATTTAAAAGTATGAAATAAATAATCTATATTGTTCTTTTGACACTTGGTCCCCTATCCTGTGATTTTTTTTTTAAGATTCTTGATTGGAGTCAGGTAGAGCCCAACTCTTTCCTAGGTAGCAAAAACCCAGTATCGATTTTTCTTTATTGACCAATCATACATTGCAATATAAATATTTATGATGGCTGCATATAATAAAAAAAAAAAGTTAAATACCACAGAAGAAAATGAAATGTAAATGGGAAAGGATTTCTCCTGGGTAATACATCACTTTATAATCTTACGTTGCTCTGAGAAGCACCTAACGGCTTTCTAGAATCAATGCTCAGATTACAAGACCTCCATCATCACAAACAGACATTTGCAATTTGGTCTGGCATCCTCTTGGGGCTCACCCGTGTCAGGTTTATTTGGCGATTTAGCAAGTGAAATACAATATATATGCAAAGACCTCGCCAGGTGTTTAAATGGAACTCTTCTAATATCTTAGAGCATTTTTTGTAGATTCCCCAAATGTCAGAGTTGAAAGGAGCCATGGAGATTATTCCAAGCCTTTCATTTTATGGTGAAAGGAACTGATGTACAGAAAGGGAAAGTGCTTGACCTGAGGTCACACAGCGCGTCGGTTGTAGAGCAAATCTTTCATTCAGTGGTCTCTCCTGAGCAGGACTCCCTTAATTCTGGAGAGGTAAGGGTGGGTTGGAGGAGCTGGGGAAGTAGGGATGCGGGAGTAGGTGGAGTATGGAGATAAGACTATATAAAAGAGGCTTTTTCTTAAATAACCAGCCAGTTTTAAAATTCCAAAGGACACAGAAAAGAACAGCTCACTCTCTTTGGTGTTATTACAAGGAAACAACCATTTGGTTTGACATCAATTTTTGTATTATCAACCTCAGAAAAATGATGACCGATACTGAAAGTTCTTAAGTGTTAGTGCCAAAGATATTTAAGGAGAAGCAGGTCCTCCCCGCCACACTCTTCCCTATCCTTCAGTCTCCTTGGGGCAAGTAGCTTCCATTTTGGTAGACACAGGATAGTAGAATATCATGACAAAATTACAGAGTTAAACATACAATACATATGTGTGTAAGTGTGATCAATATTAGTAAAATAAAATTTATTTTATACACCTAACAGTAAACTATGCATTTTTCGTCTATGCTACTCTTTAGGGGAAGAGAAAGAGAGGGAGAGAGAGACACTATAAAACAGAGACTGTTCGATGTTTCATTGCCTTTTTTATTATCCTCCAGTCTCCTCACAATTATTGTAGCAGGAGTGCTACAACGTCTCTCTTCCCCATCATCAACCTCCCAAAACACCCTTACTGAGCACAGTTCCCAAACTACAAATTGATACGAAAATTCACTTCAGTAAGAAAACATCAGAGGTCAAACATATACCTTGACTGGGTAGAGATTATACTCCTCTGTCCTTATTCAAAACTGTCACGTTTGTCTTTAGAAAGAAATGACTTTTCTGTGAGTGTGGGTGTGTGTGTAAGAAAAAGGAAGAAGAAAATAACAGCTGCTCTCTTGCATTGAAAATGCAGATATTCAAGGTAACTTGAGTATTCATACCAGATCAGAACCCAATGCAGTTTGAGATTTGACAGAACTCCCTCAATAGCTCTAAAAGCAGAGTCAATGACGAGAAGGATATCTGATGTTTGAATTGCCTTTGCAACTACAATTTTTAAGGCTTTCAAACTGTTGCTCGCTAACATTTACAGTTCTCTGCAGCCATAATATACCACCATGGGATTTGGGAAGAGATCAAAGAAGCAGGAAATAAATTGCTATTCCCAAATTCTTACCAGAAAAAGATCGTTGCATGTCAAATAGCTTTTAATGTCCACAAACCCAGTTCTGTACACACACAAGGCCATTTCCATTAGTAAAACCGGCACTTTCCTCATTGAAAAACTGTTGAACCCCAAAGAGGAAAGACACTCTGCTGTGAATCTTAATAGGTGTAGATATTAACTTTCAAAGGAACTTTCTTAACTTTTCAATTCCTTTTCCCACTGGTTATTGAAAAAAGTGTACATTTTGTTAGGAAAACTTGCTCTATATAAACCCTTACTTTTACTTAAATAATTGGTATAAGTACAGGAAAATAGAATATTTCATAGGAAGAATTCTTTACTTTTAAAATAAGACTTGACAAGGTCCACCAACATTTATAGCATATTTTACCTCTTATCTCATATCTGCATATGTACACATATGGAAAATTGAAGAATAAACAAAAATAAACAAATGAAAGCACTTATCTATAAGAAGTAGGAAGGGGACAAGAAGAGGTAACAGAAATAGAATCAAGACTTCTCTGAGTGTATCTCATTTTGTAAATTTGACTTTGGAGCTATGTAAATATTTTGTATAATTACCTAAATGAATCAAAAATTAAAATGGCAATCTCTAAAAATCAAAGTAAACTATAACAAATGAATGTAACTGTATATTAAGTTTGTGACTTAATGACACCTAAAAGACTTATTTTACTGACTATAAAACAATTAATTTGGGGATATATACCAAGGGCAAAATGAACTGGAAGAAAGAAGCCAAAAAAAACCCTTAATGTGCTTTCAATAATGATACTGTTAGTAAAAATATCAGTTTTCTTATTCTAAAACTATTAACTATGATAATTAGATAAAGCAAGTAAATACTTAGGAATCAATTTTTTTTTCAGCAGATGAGATACAAATTTAAAATCATGTTCAGCAGATGAGATGTTAAACAAAATTATAAGTTACCTAAATTTGAATTGGAAATAATATGAATTTGTGAAATATTTGCTATTTAATAGATACATATTTCCAAGCTCTGTTTACTGAAAAGGCTGAGAAGCATTGCCTGACCAGTATGGACCAGTAGCCATGAGAACTTCTAGTCCCCAGATGGTTGTGGTCTTGAAATATCATTCTCCACTATAATGAACCAGGGCATCTTGGAGAAATAATTAATTCCAAATCTAGAGCAGGAAGTATATGAGATGAGCCTGGGATATCTTATAACTAAAAGCAAGAAAACTGTCAATGAATGAGATTATATCAAAATGACTCAGGAGCCAAAATGGGTTTCCAGTGACCAAAATTGGGGCAGTTGGATCACAAAGAGAATAATATCTAAATAGATGTAAACCTGTCAAATATTTCATAATCCTTGAGTTCATAAAGACACGATTAAACAAAAATCCCAAAGTCTCATTTTGCACATTTATAGGAGCCAACTCTTTCTGAAAACTTTTAAACATGGGGAAAGAATCAAACATTAACTTGTCCTTCCTGTAAGAACTGTAGCTCAGTTTTCCAAATATTGTGGAAGGAAAATCTTTAAAAAAACAATACCAGGGGCTGGCTGTAGCCCAGTGGATAGGGCCCCGGTACACCACATGGGAGGCCCCGGGTTCGGTTCCCGGGGACCTCTCCGAGCGGGCAGACCACCTGAGAAGGCAAAGCCGCTGTGGGCGGGGCAGAGCTACTGTGGGCAGGGCAAAAAGCCGCCACAGGCAGGGCAAAGCCGCCACGGGCAGGGCAAAGCCGCCACGGGCAGGGCGAGCCGCCTGCGAACAGGGCAAAGCCGCCTGTCAACAGAGCAAAAGCCGCCCGGGAATGGAAGCAAGCCACCCACAAGCGGGACAAGCCACCTGCGCAGTGAGTTGACTCAGCGCGTCGCCACAGCGGGGGGAGACAAAGCAGACATAGAAGAACACACAAAATGAACACACAGCAAGAGCAAGCAGAAAGGGGAGGGATATGTAACAACAACAAAAAAAAAAACAATAGCAATTATCAAATGTAGAAGCAATGATAAAACATCATTATTTTGCCTTCCCTAACTAAATGATGAAGCTAAGCAATACTTATCAATTGTTTCTAAACCTTAAGCAAAAAGCTGGTGAGAGGAGAACTTCTAAGGAAGATGGTGGAGTTGGGAGCACCAGGACTCAGTCCTTCTACCAAAACAACTATTAAAAAGGCAAGAACTGTCTGAAACAACTATTTTGAAATTCCAGAGACCAGAAGAACACTGTACAGCATCCAGGGATGGGCTGGAGGAAGAGTTTGACAAATAACAATAAATTGCTTTCTCTGCACATGGTGACTATTAGTGCCCATCCCCCACTCCTGGGATCCAGTCCCTGGCTACCTGCTGGTGACAGAAAGTAAAATAAAAATCCTTATCCCCAAGAACAGGGGCAGGCATGGCCAATCACTGATCATGGCTTTTGACTCCTGGTTTCTGGCTCTGAGGGCAGCTATTATTTGAATCCACCCCAGACAAAGTTGGCAGCAACCATTGTTTCAACCCTCCCTAGCAGGGGAGAAGGCAATGGAGATTTAAAAACACAGTGCTTCCTAAGGGCTGTGGGGGAAAGTTAGATGAAGGGCTGCATTTTCTGGGCAGGCCAGGATAGCTCAGCTTTGGGGAGCCATTGGCAAAGATTTTGGCACCCTTCCTGATCCCCCACCCCAAAGAACACTTTGGAACTGGTCTGCATCCCTTTTGTGGGCCCCCGGCCCTTCTTTGGCTGGGAAAGACTGTCTTGGAAAGGTCCTCCCCCTAGGTGACCTTCCTCCCAGAATTTGTCCTCTAGGCAAAAGTAGCCTGAGACAACAAAAAGCGTGTAAAAAACAATAGAGGTGGATAGTATAGGACATAGGCCTGCTGGCTTCAAATGCCTAGAAGAGGGAGTTTTATCCCCTGGGAAACAGAGGAGACAACCAAACTCCTATAAATAGGTAAAACTCCAAAACAACTAAAAAGCAAAAACTCAGGGTAAGACAGAGGTCCATAAAAGACAGGGAAATCCTGAACACTGCATTCACCTTAGGCAGACCTCCCTAATAAGAGAGCTGAAGCTCAAGAAAATGTCTGTATTATCTCCAGAGCTAGTTATAAAACCAAGAAACAGATATCTCAGGGAGTAAATCTCAGAGCTAACATTTAAAAGTATTAAAAACTACAGTGTGCAACAAAAAAGTTTAAGACAAACAAAGAAACAGGAAATAATGGCCCATCCAAAGGAGAGGATAAAAACAAAAACAAAAACAACAAAGATGAGAATGTGGACATCCTGAACAAGGCCTTTAAAAAAGAGATCTTAAAAATGCTAAAGGAGATAAAGGAAAGTACAGAGAAAGAATTAAAGGATATCAGGAAAATAATGAATGAATAATATGAGATTCTAAGTAAAGAGATAGAAATTTCAAAATGGAACCAAACAGAACTACTGGAGTTGAAGACCACAATAACTGAAATGAAAAATTCCCAAAAGGGTTTCAAGAGCATATTAGAGCTGACAGAAAAAAGAATCAGTGAACTTGAAGACAAGACACTTGAAATGAGTCAGGCTGAGGAGCAGAAAGAAATATTAAAAACAAAAATAGCCTAAGATAGCTATGGGACACCATCAAGCATATCAATATATGCATTATGGGAGTCCCAAAAGGAGAAGAAAGAGAAAAAGGAACAGAAGGAATAGTCAAAGAAATAATGACAGAGAACTTCCTAAACTTAAGAAACAGTGTAAATATGTACACCCAAGAAGTTCCGAGAACACCAAAACAGAATAAACATGAAGAAGAAAAAAAAACCCTCATGTCTTGGTTTCACTATGAAATGCAAAGGACAAGGAGAGAGTTCTGAAAGCTGTAAGAGAAAAGCAATGTGTTACCAAAAGGGAGTCCCATTAGATTGAGTATTGATTTCTCATCAGAAACCATGGAAGAAAGAGGGCAGTAGTTCAAATACTTGGAGTGCTGAAGGAAAACAAATTGCCAGCCAAGAACTTTATATCCAGTGAGACTCTCTTTCAAAAATGAGGGAGAGATTAAGATGTTCTCAGATAAAAAAAAAAAAAAAAAACAACTGAGGGAGTTCATCACCACTACACTTGACCTACAAGTTATGCTAAAGGGAGTTCTTCAGACTACTGAAATGAAAGGGCACTAGACAGTGGTTCAAAGCAGCATAAAGAAATAAAGACTGGCCATAAAGGTAACCATTTGGATAGCTATAAATGCCAGTATAATTGTATTCTATTTTTAGTACATATCTCCACTTCTTTCTTCCTATAGATGCTAAAATGCAAAAGTGCAAAGGTGTAAAACTTAATGATAAATCTAAGTTTTGGACATACAATGTACAAAGATATAAGTGGTAACAAGTACCAAAAAAAAAAAAAAATAGAAGGTGTATTAGTCAGGGTTCTCTAGGGAAACAGAATCAACAGGAGATATCTGTTAATAATATATGATTTTATAAGAGTCTCTCACGCAACTATGGGGATGCACAAGTCCAGGTTCTGCAGGCAGGCTGCAAACCAGGGGCGCCGATGAAAGACCAATAAAAGGTCCTTGATGAGTTTCTGGGAGAAGTTGGCTGTCCAAAGACGAGCTTGGAAATTCTCTCTGAATGTTGAAATCGCTTTCCCTTTTAAAGCAGTCAACTGATTGGATAAAAACATCATCCATTCTTGATGTAATCTCCCTGTTGATGCAGATGAAATCAGCCATCCATGCAGTAAACTCACTGGTGATCAAAGTCCATAAATACTCTTGTATTACAATTAGCCCAGTGCTTGCTGGACCTAATACCTGGGCACAACCACCTGGCTGAGTTGACACATTAGCCTAACCATCACGGAAGGGAAGAAAGGGGTATAGGAAAATTACATGTGCATGTTATTGAAGTTATGTTACTATCAAACCAAATATAATTGTTATACGATGTTAACTTAAGCCCATGTTTACCACAAGAAAAACAGATGAAAAAATATATCCAGATAGAAATGAGAAGGCACTCAGTATAGTACAACATACTGCAAATATTCTTGCTGACCTGATTTTGTGATAATCAGGGTAGGCTAAACATTTGCTATATTAGGAACAATGTATGTGTCCCCAGACCTACTTTTTCTCCTTAGGTCTGGTTTTTAGAATGCTGGTGATAAACTAAGCCTGATTTATTATATGACTATCTTGTGTGGGAAAAGACTGTAACTTTGGGTATCTTTGATCAACCTTAAGAGATGTAGCAGGGGAACAGATGTGACTTGGGTGGTTGGGCATCCATCTCCCATATGGAGGGAACTAGGTTCAATACCTGGGACCTCCCAGGAAAAATTTAAAAAAGAAAAATGCAGAAGATGAGTGGGCCACCAGGCCCCATACGTGGGTGTGCTGCCAGGCCCCATGAGTGGGTGAGCCATCAGGCCCCGTCCGTGGGTGCGCCACAAGGCCCCGTGAACAGGTGTGCCGCCACGCCCCATGAGCCATGCAGTAAGATGATAATGTAACAGGAGCCTGACACAAGGGAGAGCCAAGACGAGACACACAG
>PVKH010023296.1:0-13889 GCA_004027955.1 Chaetophractus vellerosus
ATATAGATGGGTCATATTTCCTTATCCATTCTGCCAATCTGTGTCTCTTGACTGGTGTGTTTAATCCATTAACATTCACTGTTATTACTCTTAACAAATTTCTTACATCAGCCATATTTTCTTTGGGTTTATGTATGTCATATGTTGGTTTTATTTCTCTTTTTTCTTTTTAGTTGTTCTTACACTCTTCTCCAACTCTCTTTCTACTATTTTTCCTTTCAACCTGCAGAACATCCTTTAGTATTTCTGGAAGTGCTGTTTCTTATTGGCATATTCTCTTAATTTCTGTTTATCTGTGAATATTTTGAACTCTCTGTCATTTTTGAATGCCACCTTTGCTGGATAGAGAATTCATGGCTGGAATTTTTTCTTTTAGTACCTTGACTATGTCATACCAGTGTCTTCTTGCCTCCATGGTTTCAGCTGAGAAGTCAGCATTTAATCTTATTTTGCTGCCCTTGTATGTGATGGCTCTCTTTTCCCCTGCTGCCTTGAGTATTTTCTCTTCATCTTGAGCATTGGACATTTTGACAAGTACATGCCCTGGAGTTGGTCTTTTGAGATCTATACTATTTGGGTTGTGCTGTGCTTCCTGGAAATGTACATCCATCTCCCTCAATAGTGTTGGAAATTTCAGCCATTATTTCCTTCAAAACTCCTTCTGTTCCTTTTCCCTTCTCTTCTCCTTCTGGGATGCCTATAATCCATATGTTTGTGCATTTTTCATTATCAGTTAAATCCATGAATCCCTGCTGGATTTTTTTCTATCTTTTTATCTATCTCTTCTACTCTTTGTTTGATTTCAGATGTACTGTCTTCCACATAACCAATTCTTGCTTCTACCTGTTCAAATCTGCTGTTATGTGACTCCAACGTCTTTTTGATTTCTTGCATTCTGCCATTCATCACCACCATATCCGTTAACATTTTATGTATGTTTACAATTTCTTCAGTATGTTCTCCCAGTTCTTCTTAATATCCTTAATCTCTTCTTTCACTTCATTAACTTGGTCCATGATATTTATTTGGACATCTTTGATTAGTTGTTTGATGTTCTGCATCTCTTCCTAGTTTTTAGTTTGTTCATTAGAATGTTCCATGTCTTCCTGTTTCTCAGTATAGTTTGTTATTTTTTGTTTCCCTCTGGTCATCATTTCATAGTTTTGGTTTTATACAGTTTATTAGCTTTTCTCTCTGCTCTAGAGTTTTATTTAGCTTGTGGTTCTGTGTGTGTGTTAAGTTTTCTCTTTGACTCTTTCTTTTCCTTGTTCTACTTCTTTGCTTTTTCCTATATTCCCTTGAAGGAAAAAAGTTTAGGGACAGAGGAATCAAAAGGGGTAATAGAGGAAAAAGGATAATAGTACTATTGATAAAAGTTAGAAAAGGGGCCATATCAGACTTAGTAAAATGAATATTTAACTCATGTAGTCATTGTAGAGAAAATAAGGGGAAAAAGTGGAGTACCTACAATGGAATGGGAAATCAAGTAGAGAAAAATATATAGAAGGATTTAAAAGGCCAGAATGATGAGGAGAGAGAAAAATAGTAAAGAAAGGGCTGAAAAGAAAAAGTTAATGCAAAAAAAAGAAAGAAAAAGAAACAGAATAGACCAGATAAAAATTGACACCCATGAAGCTGAGGACAAATTTTAAAAGATGGAATGTAAGAACCACAACAGAAAGCTGAAGGTAAAAAGATGAAGGAAAGAGAAGAGATAGTGTTGGTAGATGCAATCACTATACATGGACAATGGATAATCAAGGTAGAAGAAGAAACAATCTAGCAGCACCTAATTTAAATAAAAAAGGGGGGAGAGGAAAGAAACACAAGAAACAAAAAAAGAAGAACCAAACAAATATACAAGCATGAAGTCAAACAAAGCTAAGAAGAATATTGTTCCTTCTTGGACCCTTGTGGAGCCTCTCAGCCTGTGTTCATCAATCAATTACCCTGCAGACTTCTTTCTGCAGGCTTTGAGGCAGAATTTAGTGATTAAACTAAGTCAAAAATTTTTCTTTTTCTTTTTAATGAAATAAGGGTCCTAAAAGAAGGCCTCTCCTAGACCATTCCTTCCTTTGAGGGGACCCCAAATAGGCTCATGGAAACTTATCAACTACTTCCGACTGCCTGACCCTGCTCCAGGGGAGCTGAGACTGTGTTACTCAGTATGGAACTCTAAAATTGCTGGCTGTGCCCCTTCCCAAGCCTAGCCTCTGTGTCCCATGGCTGTTATGTAAATCAGTCTTGAACAGCAGATTCACCTCTCTCCTCAGTGTGGTACCACTTCCAGCTGGCTAATTCACTCCCCAAAACTTCTGAGGCATTCTGGAAACCAAACTCACAAAAAGGAAACCCCTCTCCACCCTTTGCCAGAACCTTCCCACTCTTGGAGAGGGCTCCCACTCACCAGACTGCCGGTGGGACTCGGGCCTGCCCAGACCCCCATCCCAAGTGTAGAGCTTAGCCACTTGAGTTTCCAGCTGGGAAAAATAAAACTCATGATTTTATATTGAGCAGTCCACCTCACCATCCAGATGGATGCCCCCAAGGCTCTGGCTCCACAGGCTCCCAGAAAAGACCAACTGGGCAGGATTCTGTCCCAATCAACTATCCTCTGCCTGAGAGATTGCGAGTGTCCACCTAAACTGACACCCTCTTGAACACCTCTACTCTGTTATAATGTTTTTAATGCCATTATAATCAGTATTTAAATGATTATTTGAAAATATTTTTCAATTCTTTGGATATTCTAAGACATATGTATCTTCCACAAGAAATTGTAAGTTTGTAGTTTTCATTTTGGTGGTAATAGAGAATATTAATATGAGCATACTGTGGATCAAGTAATATCAGTGCCAGTATTTGCCTTTGTGTTTACAGTCTCTTTGGCTCTAAGTTTTATTAAGTGGAGATTCCACAGCTGGCACTGAACTTTTCACTGGGGTGTCTAGACATTTATGCCTATTGTTTTAGTATAATTATCAATAACATTCCCTCTTCCAGTCAATGTTGCTCAAGTTGTACAATAAATTATAATGACTAACCTGCTTTATTCTATAACATTTCATTACTATGTGAAAAGGAATTTCAGTATACCAAATGAATAATAAGTATATTACTATAATTAATAAAATATTGTGATTTTAAAAATGATCCAATTAAAATCATTTTAGGAAAATCCTCCTAATTTTTGTATGTATTATTTCTTTTATACTTATTGTTTAGATCCCACATAAATAATTTTTTATCTTTAAATTGTTTTAATGCATACTCAAAAGCATGGGATGAGTTCAGAAATATGTTTCTAAATTTCTGATGCTCCATTTTTTTCTTTTGTTGGGAAATACAGAAAAAAATCATAAAATGTATGGACCCTTTAGGACTGGAATGATTGTTATTAGAGTAGCTTATGTATGTTTGGAGATACAGTCATGAAAGCAAAGTACAGGGAGGTTGGAAAGATGGGCTCTACTTAGCAATCTATAAATAAAATCCAAAGGAAGAAAACTGAAAGAGAAGTATAAAAGACAATAACAAGGAAAGAATGACAGAAAACATCAGAGAACAATGAAGAAGCACAGATAAGGAAAGAAAAATAGTTCAAAGTAAATCATAATATTAATGTATTGATGCTAGTGGCTATGTTAATTTCTGCTCATATGCTTTATGCTTTAATATATTTGAGATGAGGCAATCTGCACTTGAAAAGGGTATGTAATAAGTATCACCTGTCTTTCAGATCATTTGCTTTCCAAGCAAATCTGGTTTCTGGCACCACACTCTCCTCAAGGTATTCTTCATCTCCACGTTTCTCAGGGTGTAGATCAGAGGGTTGAACATGGGGGCAATGATGGTGCAGAAAAGAGCAAACACTATCTTCTGGAAAAGTTGTGGCAGGTTTAATGTAAATAAATAATGCAAATATGAAAAAAAAACCAGTGCTACAAAAGTTATGTGAGGACTGCAAATGGAAACAGCTTTGCCATGGATTTCTGCAGGGTAAACCCTGATGGTGTACAATATCAAAATATAAGTTATCATCAAGACACAAAGGTCACCAAACCCCTCATGCCTGAATTGACAACAACTAGGATTTCCACTCTGTATGTATCAGTGCAGGCCAGTTTCAGCAAAGGATACACATTGCAGAAGTAGTGATCTAGCTCATTGGGGCCACAAAAGAGTAAATTGATAACAAACAGAAACTGGTCAAAGGAATGCAGAAATGCATCAGCACAACAAGCAATGACCAAGACCTCACACCTCTGCCTGCTCATAATGACAGTGTAGTGCAGGGGCTTGCAGATGGCCATGGAATGATCATAGGCCAACACTGTAAGGATGAAGACCTCGATGTCTCCAAAGAAATGCAAGGTAAAGAGATGTGTCATGCAGCTAGTATAAGAAATTATGTTTCTTTCTGTCAGCAAGTCTGTAATTAGTTTGGGTGTCACTGTTGAAGTATAATATAGGTCAGAGAGAGCAAGGTAATTAAGGAAGAAATATATGCATTGGTCAATGTGCTGACTGCATGTGATAGAGATCATTATGAGCAAGTTTCCCATCCAAATAAATGTGTAACAAAAAAAGAACAATAGAAAGCACAAATAATTAATTTTCTTGTTCTGAGAAATTCCCAGTAGAATAAATTCAGTGATGTTATTGGCAGTTTCCATGGTCTAATGCAGTTAATGCTCAAAAGGGTTGCCTGAAAAAAAATGACATGTCAGCATCAGAAATATCACTAAGCATAGTGTGAATCAGAGTTCATTTTGTAGAAATAAATTATTTTATTTAATCATCCATCTTGACTATATTTTAAAGTAATTAAGTTTTAACTTTACATGAATAGGCTGAGCATATATATTAGACTATTTTGGAAGGGGAAAGATTTTAATAGTTGTAATTATTTAGGGAATGAAACAAAACCTGCATCCACTCTGTGGGAAGGATGCAAAGGCAAGCTTGGTCTGGATGCATTTCTTGTCCTGGAGTAACTTGCCTTTTTGATATGCAGGAATAAGGTAAAGTGAGTGAGGTGAGTTGTACAAGTAGAGGATAGGCTCCTGTCTTTATTTAAAATGTTGATACTTTGTTTATTGTTGAATTTTGCTTTTTTAAAAAAATATATTGCATCAAATATTATTTATCTCAATTATTAAGTTGTTTGCACTCAATGTGAGTATCTCTTTGGCCTCATCTGAGGTCCTAATCCTGGATTAAAATATATTATGTATTTAACAATATTGTGGAGACTAATAAAAAATGATAGCATGAGAATCTAAGTGGTTGTGATATCTCTTTTGATTTAAATAAATAGATTAAATAATAATATATTTATACATAAGATTGAGAAAAGAAGGCTCCCTACAAGGTGAGGGTAGAACAATGCACACATCTCTTAATGATTCTTAGAATACATAAGACTTCAGTTATTTATTATTTTAATAAAAAATGGGTTACATGGGTTAATAAAAAACTTATGGTTTCCCTATTCTTCTGCTTATTGAAGTTGACTGAATTATTTATTTTAGAAATAATAATTTCATAAATCATCCCAAGGAGTATTTTTCAGGATATAACATATATTCTTAGTATTTCTATAATCAGATAAAGCATAGGAGTTATTTTATAAAAATAACCTTAGTTTATATCACTGTTACATTCAATTCTAATTAATTTGCCAATTTGTGTTCATAGCTATAAGAACACCTTTTTTCCTTTTCCTGAGTTTAAAATCATTTTAATACTTTGTTCATAAGGCCCTTGAGGAACATCATTCTTACAGGAAACAATGGTATAAAATGCACTTAGAAAATTTCATTAATTAAAGAGTCAGGGTTGTTTGAAACACACTGTCCATCTAATGTTAAGTAGATTATATACCAGGCAAAGAAATAGATGACTCACTGTTTCCTTTGTTTCCTTTAGTTTAATGTTCCCCCTGGCAGCCTCTGGCTTGATATCACATACCCTTAGAATTCATAAACATCCTATGAAATTAGAACTTACATTTTCAACACCTACATTTCATTTCCAATTTTTTGTTGTTGTTGTTAAGAATAGATTCACAAGATCCTGAATTTCATGTTTAGGTGACTTAAAGAGAGAGCTTGGTAAGAGGAGCTACAAGGACTAGTTGTATACTAATTGTATACTAGTTGTATACAAATTCACTAGGTAGGTCTCCAGGCAGGTTTCTTCACTTCATCATAATTTCCTATTCTTAATACATTCACTAAAATAACAACACACTTGCCTTCCATATAACACATGGGGCTTTCCAAATACTCAGATCAACTGCATGAAATAAGAACTTCAAAATGTTGACAGAAAAATAAAGACAAAATAATGTATTTATTCAAAAAAATTTTTTGAGTTTCTACTACATAACATGCACCTTGCTAGGCAGTAGGAACAAACTTTTAGGCCAGGTATGGAAAATCTTGCCACTCACAGTGGTTATATTAACAAACGCAAAAGAAATTTCAGAAATAAAATAGAATCCCATTCTTTGGCCTGCTCAAATTTAGCATCAAATAGGGGTATATTGCATAAATAATCTCTATTTGTTAAAAAGACTCACACAGTAAATTTATGAAATACCTATATAAATCTATAACTTGCACTTCCTAGTGCGCTCAATCATCCTGTCTCTCCTAACTCTGCACAAAAGCCTATCAACATCCTGGAAAGTATAGTCAACATGCATATGTAGGAAGCATTAACCCCAATAAATTATACCCAAACAGGAACATTTACATTTCAATATCAATCTTACTTCTTAAAAAGTATTGGATTAGATTCTATAAAATTTGTATATTAAATTGAAAACCAACTCTGCTAATTATTAATTCTTAAACCTTGGGATTCAGTCCTTCCCTACATTCTACATACGTTGACCAAAAAAAAGTGTTGTTAATAATTGACTCCTTTATTTCATGAATACATTTGAAGGCTATATCAGGTAACATGGCTTTTGTTCTCTCACTATTTAGGACAATAGATAATTTAGGAAACCTGTTGGTGATTACACTTAAGGCTCCCACCTACACTGAGTCCTTTCTCATTCCTAATAGTAGCAGCACCAACACTGGTCTCCTTGAGTGTAACAAAGTTATTCCATCTCAAGTTTAATAACTCTTTGCCTCTTTGCAATTCATTCCCATTTATCATGGCAGATTAGAGTTTCTAAAATGTTTGTTCCTTTTATTACAACCATGCTCAAAAGACACCATTTGCTTCTCCATCTCTAGCAAGCTTTCCTTAGCTCTTTAAACCTATGGAAATCTTTATCTCCTTTAACATTCACTAAAATACATCCAAATATCTCATCTTTCACACTTCTAACAGCCAGGAAATTTCATTCTTAATTTATTTCTCTGAGGCAATTCTTTAGACACTCAGCAACACTACCTTGATTTCTTCTTGCCATTTATAATTTAGTCTAATAGTCAGTGCATGGACTTTGGATACAAACAGGAGACCAGAAAATAGTCATAGCCATATAGTCTGGGGCAATGTAATAAATTTACCTGACACTCATTTCTCATCTTTTAATTTGTGCATTTCTAATATCAATGTCCCACAGTTGTATATATTAATTTATTAGGCCCATAGTGTGCAATAGGAATTAATCTTTTCTTTTTCTCTTTGCCTTTCCTTACATTGCTGTGTATACATTACATATCTGATATATAGTGACCAAAATAATATATAAAAGTATATTGAAGACTTAAAATTAGAATAAAAATGAAAATTATTACAGTTCAAATCAAAAAGTGATAAAAATAGTGAGTATTTATTTAGATGTTTACCTAAATGCAACTGTCAGCATTTTACACAGTGACTCATATAATACTTACAATCTCCTTTTTAGCTTGCTTTGCAAATGGGAAAATCAAATAGTCTTTACAATTTGGATAAATGCTGATAGATATACAATGGCTATTTTAGAGGTGTATTTTAATTCTTTTCTTACTATTTGGATACTGAAAATATATTTTTCAGTTCCAAATCTTTCTTAAAATTATTTTAGGAACATATTCCTTGTTATGTTTTCCTGCAACCCAAGTTTTCTCACCCAAGACATTTCTCTCCATACAGTTAGAAGTATTCTCCTATTACTCAGCAAAATTAATCTTATTTCTTTTCTCTTACTGTTCACTTTATTCTTTTCTTCTCTCATTAAATTTATTCCACATTGCTTTCTAAGTTAAGGTGCTCTAAACCTATAATATTCCACACTATTAATTCACCCTGCATACATAACATCTATAAAGGAGGAAAAGAGGAAAGAAGGCAATGAATTTCTACTCTGCTGCATTTCCTTAATTTCTTTTGAATTGTACCTCTTTTTCCCATTTATATTTTTCTCTTTTGCTTAAAATGCATATCACTCACTTGATTTTTCTACCAATTAACTTTTCTCTACTATACCCCATATGTGGCACTGAATAGAATTGCTATTATTTCCTTCATGAATTTCCCCCAATCATAAAAATGCTGCCTCCTAATTGACATCTTCTGCAGGATATGGAACTAATCTTGCTGAATTTTACTTAGATAATGGGAAGTTATTATTAAAAATGTTTGCTGTTTTTAGGATTAAATAAGATAAATGTGCCTGGACAGAGTTTTTTTAAAGTAATGCTTCCATAATTTGTTAGTCTACATTTTGTCCATTATTTTATTTTTTGAAGTTGAATTAAAGCTTAAAAAAAGTTTGCAAAAGCTTGAAGGAAAAAGGGAAAATGCACCTTTCAAGAGAAATATAAGTACTTATAGAGAAAAATGCAATTATTTTGTATATGAGAATTTTTACCTTCTATTTGAAAGTAACACTCATTTCCAATAGATTAGTTAGAATTTTACTTACCAGGTGAAGAATTCATTGGATAAATTCATTTAATTCTGAATTAAATGTAGTTTTCAGTGTTTAGAATACAGTCAGAATAAATATTTACCTTCACTTTTAAAGACTAATGAATTTCACCATACATTGAGACTGTCCTGGGTATAGGACTTGCCTGTTTTTGTCTGCAGAGAGAAGCAGCCTCTACTTATTTTGCAATATCATTACTGGCACTTATGTTGAAATTTTTTCCCAAACCAAAAGTTGCAAATAAATTGTAGTTCCAGGGGTGGAAATATACTTATACATTTTCTTCTCAATTTCCAAGTGGCATTCAAAGCAGATTACCTGGGAGATTATAATACCAAACCTCTTTCTCACTTCTTACGCAGACTTAAAAATCTTCCAAAAGAAAAGTTGGAAAATGTGGAGTTTAAAATGGTGGCAATCATATCACATCCTTAAAAAGTAATTATGCCAAAGGTAATAATCTTTTATACCCTGTGAAGTTTGAACACAAACCAAGTGTCCCATTTCATTTGATATTGTGAGGCCACAAAGCATGTCCTTCATGTTGTGAAAAATTCAAAAGTTCAGGGTCTGAGCTGAGACAAAATGGAAAATTCTGAAGAAGTCTCATTTCAATTACTTCTCCAGCTTTTCTGATATTAGGCTTGTCAGCCCTTGGTGGTGAATCCATACATTGCATATGTTGTTTGGCAAAGATTTCACTGTTCCTGAATTTCTTCATTTGAATCAGTCGTAATTATCATGTGATTATATCAGGGACCATTGCCACCAATTCCTACAACAATGAGGATCTCATTGCACTCAGACTTGAGGGAAACCAAAATCTACAATTCCATACTATGGGTCTGCTTCCTAGGCAACATCTGATATTAAATATCATAACATAAGGTTCTCAAGAAATGGAAATTGAGTAAAAGTTTAGGGGTGAAACTTCTATGATGAATTAAAATGAAAATAAGGCAAAGAACAGAGGAGAAACATACATAATGGTGTGCATTTTTCCAATTGGCTTCTGTTTAGCATTAGGATGTTTCCTCCATCTTGCCTGGGTGTCTTCTGAGCATCTATATAAATTTGAATGTCTCAGATAAACCATTTGGAAGGAGAAAAGAGAATTTTCCACTGGTTCCAATTTCCAAAAGTCAGAGTTTTCTCTACAGGCCTAAAATCCTCTCACATCTATTTTGTATATGCAGGGCCTTAAACCAATATCTCATCTGTGCTAACTGAGATGAAATGAAGGAAAATGATGGGGTTTGGGGATTTTCAATAACTTTGGAGCCTGAATGCTAAAGGTAAATGTATAATCATAAGCATTGTTACATTACCTAACATTGCCATCAGAAGCCTGATGTAAAGGATATGGTAGTCATAGTGGCCTAAAAGTAACCTAAAGAATGCCTTGAAAGCCAGTGGTCTCCATAGCTCTGTTGGAGCTATGTTGTCCAGAATTCAAAAAGTAGACCATGCTGAAAATCAGACCCAGAAGTGGATATAAGGGTGGCAGAACTCTAAAGGAAAATTAAGACCCAGCTTCTAGAATCTCTTATGTCAGCAAAGCCCTGGAAAAATGGAATCCTGAAATAGTGGCATTACAGATTGAGTTTGAGAACTTTGAACCCTCAAACTCTCTGAAATCTCTAGATGAATAAAATAAGTCCCCACTTCTTTTGCACAGAAGAACTGAATTTATTTGTTTGGAGGCGATAGAATAAACTCACCTGAAGCTCTTTGAGAAATAATGTTTATTTTCTTAAGATTTGGTTTATTCTCATCATGCCTCATTGCTTTTAGGCCAATAGTAAGGGTCAGGGCTGAGCACAGCCCCACTGGAGGTCAATACATTTCAAGAATAAAAGTTGAGATATTTCACTAGATTTTATTATGTATTATTCTATTTCCAGCTGTTGTGATTGACCATCAGTGGATCTCAGTGGATGATTAATATATATTGAATTATTTTGTCTTTCTTAAATTCAAGTTGATTTCTCAAATTTCTCATTTATGTAATACTTCTAACTTCTAGAATTCCACTTATATGTATATGTTAATTCTTCCCAGTAGCTTTGAAATTGCACAAATTATCTCATTGACTTTGTACTTTGACTTCTGGGTCAATTTTACAGGTGATTGTATAATTCATTAATTTTTATCAGCACAATATCTGTGTTTCAAAATATTGAGTTTTATAATTTTAATTGTATATATATATATATTTTAAAGTATTAATTATAAGTGTGTTTGTATTTATTTATATATAATTCTATTTCCAATTCTGTAACTATTTATACAAATATATATATAGAGAGAGAAACTCAATATTCAAAATAAAATGAACTCCTTT
The DNA here is from genome assembly GCA_004027955.1 of Chaetophractus vellerosus. Classification (NCBI taxonomy): domain Eukaryota; kingdom Metazoa; phylum Chordata; class Mammalia; order Cingulata; family Chlamyphoridae; genus Chaetophractus; species Chaetophractus vellerosus. The sequence goes on from PVKH010023296.1 coordinate 11,229, forward strand.
ATAACACAAAATCAGTTAAGAAGTAAAACATTACCAGTACCTTCATAGTGTCTTGAAAGCCCTTTCCCAATGTATCTCCTCCCTCCCACTCAAAGGTAACTTATTCCTGAAATGTACATTAATAATCTCATATTTAATTTTACATTAATAGAATCAATATATATCATAAATCAATATATTTTCTAAATTTACCTGTTTTTGACCTTAAATCTACTGTGAATGATTTTTTCCCTCAAAATTACATTTTTGAGTTTCATTTATCTATGCATATATTTACTTAACTCATTTTTCCTTCTGTAGCATTTCTTTGTATGAATAATATACAAATTATTTACCCATTCTTCTATTATTGAAGAATTTATTTGTCTCCCAGTTTCTTTCCTTTTATTTTTATTATTATTTTTTTACTAATACAAGCAAGGCTACTATGAACATTCTTGAAATTATCTCATTGGAAATCTTTAAGAATATCTATTGACGTGTATAAATAGTATTTGAGTTGCTGAATCATAGGAAATGAATACATTCAATTTAATACTTAAAACCTCCCCAATCAGGTGGTAAAATTAACACTCTTATGAACAATATAGGAGAGTTTCCATTGTCTCATATCCTTGCCACAACATGGTCTTTTATACCTTTAAATTTTGCCAGATTGATGAAGGTTAAATCTTATTACATTGTGATTTTAATACTTATTACTAATCATCTTTTTAGATGGTTACAGGTGATTTGGATTTTCTCTCCTGTCAAAAGTCTGTTTTCATCTCTGACCATTTTTTATTGAATGGTTTGTTAAACTTTTATCTCATTGGGAGTGTTTATATATTTTGGATACCAATCCTTAGTAAGTCACAAGCTTCCAGTTTATGTATTTTTCCTTTCACTGTAGGAGGACATTTTTAATAAACAAAGTTCTTAATTTGAAACATTAAAATTCCCATTTTTATGGTAATCTTTTGTTTCATTTAGGAACTCCATCACAATAACAAGATAAACATTTTCAGTTATAATTTTTTTCAAAAAGGTAAGTTTTCCTTTTATCTATAAATACATAAACTATTGGGAAATGAAATGTTATATGGTATGAGATGAGACTAAATTACATTTTTTCCTTCCATATAAGGAAAATGTCTTGTCCCAGCATGAATCATTGATTTATTATTGGTCATTACCCCTCCATTACACTGCAAATTGCTCTTTTGTCATATGTCATGATGATGCATGAGTATGTTTCTGAGATATTTCTGCTATACTGGACTAAGTTTTTCTATTCCTGTGCTAATATTACCTTGTTTTACTCATATATTATATAATAAATGATAATATTTGTAAGGACCTATATCCCTCCTTTCTCTCTATCCATCTGGTTTGTCATGGCTTTAATGCCCTTTGATATTCTACATATATTTATGATAAACTCAATGATTTCCCTGAGAAATATTTCTCTGATATTAATTGTAATGGCACTGAATATTTAAGCCAACTTATGAAAAAAGCATCTTCAATATAATATCGCCTTAACTAAGAAAAAAGTACAGCAGCTCCCTATTTCCCTAAGTCACTCTTATGTCTTTAAAGAAATTTATAATTTTGTATATATACTATGAAATTCTCTTCTGAGTGCTTTACATTTTTGTTTTCTGTTAAACATTGTATTTTGTAAAGATTTATTTTCTGTTGACTGCTCAGATATAGAAACTGTTGCCAAGCAAATGCTTACTGCCCTAGGCACACAGGAGTCAATTTCATGACTTTGGCTTTTGAGAAAAGAAAGAGCTTTATTGCAAGATCAGCCATCAAGGGTACTGGACGTAACTGGACGTAAGTTCAAATCTGTCTCCCTGACTTGTCCATGTGTTGTAAGGAAAGCTCTAGACCAAATTTCCTTTATTGAAGAACCTCTTGCATTGGGTTTGCTTATGATGCTTCCCAATTCATGCAACTTTGGTTCTGAGGGCAGATGATTTTTTGTTGGTGTCTTGGAGGATATCTAAGAATGTTGGTCTGTATTTCTGCACATGCTCAGGTTACAAAATATTCAGTTGGCCACCTGAAAAACAAGTTCAAGAAGAAAAGTTACAGATAGAAAAAGTTATGAAAGTTACAGATAAGCAAAGATGCTACTAACAAGTTCTGCACAGAACCTCTAGAACAACATTGGATAAAAAAGGGTGACAATAGATATCCTTGACTTGTTCCCAATTAAGTGGGATGTGTTTTACCTTCTCAACATCTAATATACTCACTCTTTATGTCTTCTTTTTTCTTTTTTTCAGATAACCTGTATCACATGTAACAAATATTCTTGTAAGTTTTTCTGCTAAGAACTTCTACCCCATTTTTAAAAAAATTTTTGAGATAGAAACAGATTTTTTTCTCCATTAGCATGTGAATCTATAATGTAGAAGGATCTATTTTGGGTAAACATATATATCAGTCATGTAGAGATGAATTCACTTTGTTCACTTTGTTAGTATTTTGTTTGAGATTTATATCTATATTCATGAATGAGACTGGAGTATAATCCCTTTCTTGTTTGGCTCTGATATTAAGGTTATAATGTTTTATAAAGTGAATTTAAAAATATTTCTTCTCTATTTTTTGAAGGAGTTTAGAGGATCAGAATGATATGTTCCTTCACATTTAGTAAAAACTGAG
>PVKH010023297.1:0-13887 GCA_004027955.1 Chaetophractus vellerosus
CTGTTCTGAATCTTATCTACCTCTTTAGCTTCATCATGAACTAAATCCCCCTTAATATTTGGTACTGTGGATACAATGGCTTCCTTTCAAGCTTCCCTACCCCAACCCACTATTGGGTCTTTGCAGGTGTAATTACCTCTTTCTGGAAAAATTTTCCATCTTCTCTTTGTCCTTGTTAACTTCTAGTCATTTGTATTTCAGTGCAGTCATGACTTTCTCAGAAAAGCCGTCAATGACTTGGCCAAATCCCTTTAATTTATCTTCTCATAGTGTCTCTCATATTTCCTTTAAAGCTCATTTTTTTAAGTCAATATTTGTATATCATCTAACCCTCTCCCCCACAGTACAGAAAGATCTATTGGGTTAGAGATTATGTCTATTTTTGCTCAATATTTTAACATATAGTATCAGGTTTGAAGTAACTACTCAGTGAATTTGATTGATAGATGGATGAATGCATTGAATAGCAAGCAAGAATCTGGGCTATACAATGTGGATCTTTATTCTGCTACTTTTTCCTACCCGTTCCTTTCAAGAAAATTTCCCCCCACTCCAACCCTATTGTCAAAACTACATTTTCAAGACCTATTCTCGTTATCTGTCAGGGAAGAAATGTTCAAATAATAGCATTTCATATTATTGCACACAACCTGTGAATATGTTGCCTTATATGGCAAAATAGTCTTTGCTGATGTGATTAAGAATCTTGAGATGAGGAAATTATCCTAGATTAACCGAATGGGCCCAATGAACCACAAGTGTCCTTATAGGAGGCAGGCAGGAGGAGTAAAGTAGGGAAAAGATGATGTCATGACAGAAGCAGAGATTGGAGTAGTGTGGTCATGAGCCAAGGAATGCAGTCAGCTTCTAGAAGCTAGCAGAGGCAAGGAACACATTTTCTCCTAGAGCTCCTGAAAGAACCAGCCCTGCCCACAATTTGATTTTATTCTCCTAAAAGCTCATTTCATACTTCTGAACTCTAATTGTAAGAGAATAAATTTATATTCTTTTAAGTCACTGGGTGTGTGATAAATTATTACTACTGCAATAGAAAAAAACTAATATACTAAATATGGTCAAGTTCAGCCCTGTATGCAGCCTGTGCTCAAACAGAGATTACTACTACACAAAAACCAAGAAATAAAAACAAAACAAAACAGTGTGATAGACTCTTGCTCCCAGCAAACTGTTGCCAGACTAGCCCTATTGCTATAAATAGTTGGGGAAATGAACCAAAAATATTAACTTTTTTCAGATACTGTACAACTAGTAGTTTGGGATGTGATCCCTGAGAGAGGAGAGCCCTATGTTTGTCCGAGCTTTCTTCTTGTAGGCACTTTCTGAACAATGATAGAGGGAGGGTGATGATGGATTTAAAGAAACCATAGACATAATGAAGCTAGAAATTGAAAACATATTAAAAGAATTAAATGATCTTTTTCAAGGTGAATATAGATGACATATATGAAATTAAAATGTTAGAGGATGATGTTAACAACAGGTTAGAAACTGTAGCAGAAAAGATGAATGACCTTGAAGATATATTAATTGAAACTATTAAAATTCAAACATAGAGAAAAAAAAGGCTCAAAAAGAAATGAAAGATCTCTCTGATGTGGGATAATATCAAATAGTCTAACATACATGAAACAAAAAATTGACAGAAACAAAAGAGAAATAGAAAAATTAACAATTATAGTTCCAGTTATACACAATCTTCTCTCAGTAACTGATGAAACAAATACACGTATCAGTGAATATCAAACAACTTGATCTAATAGGTGAAAGCATCCATAGGTCAAAGAAGAAATTGCATGAATATTTAGAAAGTTTTTTTTAACTCAATGACAATGAAAGCATACCATATCAGAATTTGTATGAGGTAGTTGAACCCTCATATAGAAGGAAATTTATAGCTTTAAATGCTTGTTTTAGAAAAGAAGAACAGAACACTCTAAAATCAATTATTTAATTTCCTTTCATAAATGCTAGCAAGTGAAAAAATTGAACCTAAGTAGAAGGAAATAATATAAATAATGCAGAATGCAATGAAATGGAAAATTAAAGGCAATAAAGAAAATAAATCAAACCAAACGGTTTTTCTTTGAAAAAGTAATAACTTTGAAAACAGTTGCACTTTAATGAATAATAAAAAAATTTACACAAATTATCAGTATCAAGAGTTAAAGAGAGGATACCTCTACAGAGTCTATAGACAATAGAAGATAACAAAAGAATATTATGAATAATGATATGTCAATAAATTTGACAACTGAGATATAATGGGTAAATTCCTTGAATTAAACATATTACAAACATTAACTCAAGAAGAAATAAATTTTGAATAGACATATACCTAAGAATGAAATTGAACCTATAATTCTAAAACTCCCCACAAAGGCAACTCATCTAAGATAGCTTCACTTGTGAATTCTAGGCAAACCTTTAAGGAAGAAATAATACCAATCATTCACAAATTCACAAAATACAGAGAGAAAGACTTCTTCCCACCTCATTTTATGGTGTTAGCATTATAAAATAGTTTACAGGATATAAAATTACAGATGAATATCCTTTGAGAATAAAAATGAGAAAATTTTAAGGGGATGTTAGAAAAATCAATTCCAGCAATATGTAAAAGTCATGACCAAATGAGATTGATCTCAAATGTAAAGTTGGTCTATAATTTGAAAATCAATCAATGTATTTTACCATATTCGCAAAATAAAGGGGAAAAGCCATATGGTATGCTCAATAGATGCAGGAAAGGAATTTTACAATACTCAATATCCAATCATGATAAAATTCTCAAGAGACTTGGAATGGGTAGGGACTTCCTCAGTCTGAAATCTGGCATCTACAACAAAACTTTCATATCATATTTAATGATTCTAAGATTGGGAAAAAGACAATGATCTCCATTCTCACCACTTCTCTTCAAAATTGTACTGATGATCCCAGCTAGCATAATAAGGAAAGAAAAATAAATACAAGGAATATAAATTGGACAGAAAGAAGTATGCATCTTTATTTGCAGATGGCATGTTTATGAATTCAGATAATTCTACAGAAATTACAAAAAGGTACCAGAATTTAAAAATGAATTCAGAAAGATCAGAAGATAGAAAAAACAAATAATATTTATATGTAATATGTAGGGAATTTAAATATGTATAAGATCTGTACACAGAAAATTACAAAAAATTGCTGAAATAAATTAAATACCAAAATAAATGGACAGATATACAATGTTGATATATATGTAATTTAACAAATCAATTTTATTGATATATGTTAATAAAACATAAAATTATCCAAAGTGCACAATCAATGGTATTTGGTATAATCACATGGTTGTTCATTCATCACTTCAATCATTATTAGAGTGTTTTCATTGTTTCAATAATAGCAATAAACAAAAAACAGACAAGAAATTCTTCACCTCTCAATCTCTCTACATGTTTATATATCTATGAATTTCATTCTGTGCAAATTATACAACAATAAATTTGATTTAAAAAGAAGAAAATATAAAGGTAAGGATTCTTGATCCAATTTTGTGTGGATGGAAGTTCCAGAAATCCTCCCCATGTTTGACACCTGTAGGAAGATAGGATTTTGATAGACAAATGAGGGGCAGTGTTCTTGTTAAAGAGACTATCATGAGTCTGGCACATTTAGGAACAAAGTAGTATTTCAGTAGACTTGGAATATAAATTTGAGGCTGAGATAATAAAAGATGGGACTGGAAAAGTCCAGATTACAAAGGGCCTTGTAGCATGACTCTGAGAATTGGTGCCTCCTTAAATTTTGCCCCATATGTGCCTCTCTGGACTCACCCTTATCCCAACCTTAATTGTTAGCCATACTATGGAGTATGGGATTTTCTTTAAGACTCATTGACCTTTTTAGAGTGTAATGATGGAATAAAAGAAAATATAGAATACTCTACCTTGGTAACAGAGGGAGGTAGGTATGGTTTCCCAGTTGAATCTTCCAAAGTATCACTAGACAGGGTGGTAGTAGGAAAAATAGAGGGCTTATAAATCTAGAGACCTAGAAGAAATCAGGCTCTTGAGTCTCCTTTGAAAGCTATGTTTGTGACTCAGATACTTCTGTTTGGGGTGTGCCTTTAACTCTGAAGTGCTAAGAGGGGCTTGGATGAGGCCCAAGAGAGAGGAAGGTAAATGCTGATTTCTGGCTGTTTAGTGCTTGTCTCATTTATAGACAAAGTAGAATGTTTGTTAGTACATTAATTCAATTATTTCCCAGTGAGGAAGGATGACAGAAGCCATCATCAGGAACTGTACCCAGGAATGTGGCTTTAGTGGATGAGATGCATCAGCCCTAGAAGAAAGGAATTTTTAAGATAACTTTTTCATTAAACATAGCTTTTATGACACTTTTTCTAGGTATATGTACTCAGCATCTTTAATAATTCCTCATCTCCATCTTGGACATTATCCAAATACTCTAGATTGCCAATGCCCTTCATAAAACTTCTTTGCCTTTTTTCATTAGCTAATTCAGCATGCATTTAATGTCTAAATTGTGCACTAAATATGGGGTATGCCATATCACTTATGCAAAATAGGGTAGCAAAAAATTTATTCTTAATCTAGAGCTACTGTAGTAACCTTGCACTGGAAGTGCTACTTGTTGTTGTTTTCTACAATTCAAAACAAACTTTGTTCCATGTTCCAAGACTGTGGGATAAAACAGATTTTGAGAGAAGGGAAATATAGACTGCTACCTTCAATAATGGAAACTTAGAAGACTCGACTAAGTTATCAAATGTTAATATTCCTTGGTAGTTAATATCCCTTATCCAAAATATGTAACTAAAAAGGTTACTAGAGTAGAAAAGCAATATATATTAATATATAATATATAATTTTTCATGTTTAGTTAGTTATGAAAAAAGATCAAACAGCTTTTCACCACCATGTGAGATGATATAGAAGTACAAATATATATAGCACTATTAAACACCATCATGGGGTTATCACTCAGCCGGAAAAAATTGAACATTACTTTCTTTGTAGTATTCTTATGTTTTCTGTTAGAAAATAAAAGCCTATCTTTTTGATGCAGATTAAGAACATTTCTAAAGTTAAATAGCCTGGCACTTGGCTTTATTTCTTCTACTGAATTTCGTTAGTACATAAGAGTTATATTTTTTAACTTGCAAATACATTAACTTTTCTTCCAGGAAATAAGCTGGTGAAAAAGGGAAGATTATTAAACTAAGAATAATGGCTCTGAAATTAATGTGTTATTTTAATCTAGTATAAAAATGTGAGACAGCAGTTAATAACAAGCAATGTTGGGTATACACACTATAGATCATTTGATATTTTGTATTATTTTACTCTTTTGAAAAGGATGTTTCCAACACCAATGTTCATATTTGAGTCTCTTTTGAAAGACATCCCTATCAATTCAACATGGCTTTTAGTAAAGCCCTATTTTCAGGGGCCATGCTTCCAAGGCTAGTTTTTTCCAAGGGAGGGCCCTCTTGGGGCCCGAAATGAGGCCAGCCACACACAGGAGAGTCAGTCAGGAAATGCCTGAAGAATAAAAGATCTTTCACCGACCTTGGTCAAGATGAAATTGACCCTGAACCTCAACCAGAATTTGGAGACTAGCACTCCTCAAATAGTTCAATAAAAGACGGAGTCATCAGGCTCTAGCTAGGCATTGAAGTAACTTTACTATTGTTTTAGAGAAAGATAACCTACTTGATAACCCCTTAGATTCCATAAACAGTTTAAGATACCAAACCTAACGTGCCATAAAGCACTGGCGGTTCTTGCCTGGTAGAAAGGGGTGGCAGTCTGTAACTCCAAATGACTGAGGAGTAAGTAATACAAAGGGCATGCATGAATTGATGAGAAGGACAGATCTACCTTGAAGGAGCCTCTAGATATCAAAGCACCCTCTTATAGACATCAGGACTCTAGGAGCCCCTCAGGCCATGCCACACTACAGGTTACACTGAAACATTAGATTCCATTCCACTGAGTAATGTGATCAACACTTTTCTGTGGCATAAAACCGCAGTGATTTTTGGAGATATCCAAATATCTTTTATGGGCACAAACACCACAGGCCACAGAAGATGGTTAACAAATCATTTGCTTGGCCCACAAAGCAAAAATTTCATTATGATACTGTTGGCTGCTATTTTTCTGTAACTAACTAACTGACTGACTGACTGACTGACTAACTAACTAACACAAACAAACAAACAACCATGTTAAAGAGAAAAAAGTAGCAAAACCCGAATAACAGCAAGAAGTTTTTGGTTTGCTTAAAGCAACATCTTGACTAGTCTCTGTGGCAATGGCAATGATGGTGAGGACAGTTTTAACAGCATTCCAATTCAAAGTGTTTCCTAACCCTTTACGGTTCAGAGGTACATGGGTACTGCCCAGCTAATGGTTCCTGCTATCAGTCTTTCTGTTCTTGCCAACATAAGACCAGAACACTTGTCCAATCTGGAGACTAATTAGACATGAAATCTGACAGGATGCCTCTTTTTACCACAGGAAGTCCCTCTGAGTTTGAGTGAGGCATTGGGGCTACAGGCATGACAGGATGTGCACCAGATTGCACCTCGATATGTTTAGAGCAGAACCCTGTCCTTGGTGGACTCCATGGAGCCATTGATTTAGATTTGGTCATCTATGTCCAACCCCTCAGCTTCCAGTGAACTGGGCAAGGGGAGTCCTGGAATTCTCTTGTTTCTACTGTTCTGCCAATTTATGCTGCAAATCCTTAACTTCATCTGTCATTTGTTGAACAGATTCCAGAATATTCTCCTTCACAATAAGCTTTCTGTCCAGGAAGACATGTCTTTAAATAGTTTAATTCAAATGCAATCCAAAGTCTTCCAGAGACTGGCATGAGGCTCATTTTGCTCGTGCCACGCCATCATTTGCTTGTCCAGTCTCTGAAATTAATCTTTAATTGTGTTAGTCTGCAAGCTCATTCTCTAAAGCTGAGATCCTTTAGGAGCTTTCAGAATATTGCTTTTCAGATAAGTTCTAGCTGCATCTGTAGGTGGCTATTTTCTGACCAGAGGGTCTCTGTTCCTGTATTCAATTTGTTTCAGCTGTGCGACTGTTTCTTTGTTGTTGTTGTTGTTGTTTATTTCTTTCTGGGGACTTTTTTGCAGTTCTCCTGTGTATTCTTTGCCCTTTACTTTTATGTCATAGCTAGATATTTCCAATAAAGTGTTCCTTCTTCCTTTGAACTAAAAAATCTTCTTTCCCTGTTAAAATAGGGAAGCTCTCCATGCTTCTTGCAACCAGGTGTGGGGCTTCTGGAGGTAAGGATGGGTAGTACCCAGGGTTACGGGCCCGAGGATTATGGCTGCGGCCCCAGTCCTATATTAGCTCCCTAAGAGATTGCTTCATCTTGTTCTGAACTAACATTCCTAAGAGTTTTCTTTATGAATAACTGTTTAGTTACTTTTCCTTCAGATCTATGTTTGGATACTTAATTTACAAGTCTGAATTTAGAAGATTTGAAAATGTCCCTTATTAGATTTTACGTTGATGTCAACCAATATTTTATTCTGTAGAGATCATTTGGGATGATTGATCTTGTAACTCAGTGCATGAACTGCCTGTCTCCTTAGCTTTGTCATTCACAGATATGATGAGCTTAACTTCATGAATTCTTTTAAGAGACGTTTTTTGTGTGTCATCTATGTAATAAATACTATGATGAGCACAGTATGAAACCCATAAGATAAAATGCTTCACTTTGAGTTAGTGACAGGCTGATGGAAAAACAGGTAAGTAACCAAATAATCACAATGCACTGCAACATGATTAATGATGATCATAGTTATACAATTTTGCATTGTTTTAGAACTCCACAAATTAGGGAAGAATTCCTTCTTCTTGGCAAGGCTTCACTGTGATTATTTGTTAAAACAAAATAAAACAAAATGAGGAAAAAAAGCAACAGTGTTTTAGGACACGAAGAGAAGGAAGGCAATTAAAAGATTAGTGCACTGTATATGTATTCTCTAAGACATCTAAGACAATGAATGCTAGGCATCATTAGATATCAATCGTTGACTTTCAGCAGTCCACCAGAGGATTTTTTTTTCTTTTTTTTAGATATATCTTAAAAGTTCCAGATTTCTTGCTGGCAGAGTTCACTTGGAGGTAGAGAGGTGATATAGAGGTGCTCGGTCACAACCACAGCCCAGCTCTGTGTGCCTGGCCACATGACTTCTGGACTGGGATGGAGGAGGAGATGCTCTGATTTTATCTCTTCTGGAATATAAATAATGGACTGTGATGATAGCTCATCACAACTTCATAACAGCATCTGAGTGAGCTTTAACCAGGAGTTCCTTCTCTATTTATTAAACACAGAACAAGGACATTTTCTTGACAAAAGGACTTTTTCTTGAAATTTTGCAAATGTTATCTGCAATGTGTATAATTTATCTTATGGACATACAAAGGTCAGTGTGACTTTCTTAAAAATAACCTATAACAGTAGCACTTTATTAATTTCATTTTTTCTTGAAAGAGGAAAAAAATCATTAATTACATAGTAAGTGATAAATTGTTCTCAGATCATTCAAAGGGCATTTTACCAAGGGTCTCCCAGATTGGTTGTTTAAAATTCTACAAAAGTGCAGAGAAGATAGTGAGATGTCTCCTAAGTTTTCACTAAGTTATGAGTTTTAAAAATAATGAATTGACACCAAGAAAATGCTTTTTGGTTTGGCATAATTTGCAAACTTGGGAGGAAATGATTCTATGGAATTATGGATCTTTGATTTAAATTAATTTTCCTGGTTGGATACTTACAATAGAACAGTGTTCAATGTCTTTGGCCTGAGTAACTATATTCTATTCTCTGTTATTTGTTTTACCTCATGATAAGATGTAGTAATGCTGGTTTGGAGGATTCAGGTGTGAGAGTGGTATTGAAAGGATAATTTTCTTTTCTTTTTTTTTTTTTAAAGATTTATTTATTTTATTACATGTCTCCCCTTCCCCCCGCTGCGGCGACGCGCTGAGACTGGTCACTGCGCAGGCGCGGCTTTCCCCGCTTGTGGGCGGTCTCTGCGACCGTTCACGGCCGGCTTTTAGTTCGCGGGTGGCTGGCTGTGCTCCATTCGCGGGCGACCTGCCCTGCCCATGGCGGCTTTTGCCCTGTCCATGGCAGCTTTTTGCCCTGCCCACGGTGGCTCCGGCCCGCCCATGGCGGCTTGCCATTCTCAAGGCGGTCTGCCCGCTAGGAGAGGTCCCCGGGAACCGAACCTGGGGCCTCCCATGTGGTATGCTGGCGCCCTATCTACTGGGCTATCGAGCTGACCCCTGAAAGGATAATTTTCAAACTGTTTTAGAGATCTTTGGAGGATCTCATTTTCAAAATAATTAATTTTTTTCAAGTTGCAAACAGTGAACCCCAAATCTAGTGTTTTCTTTCCATCCATTCCCTATTTTAATTTTAGTTCCTTATTAGTCATGGTCAAACTCAAATTATAACCTTCATTCATCATCATATCCATAAAAATAGCTCCTTCATGCAAACTCATAGCATTGTGTTTCAATACTATTTATGCATATGCTATTATCTAATGCCTATTATATAACCTACTCTAGGTAGATAACATTGGCTCTTTTGACTTGCACAGTTTTGTGTGTTGATTACTGTTACTGAAATAAGTAAAAAATATATTTGAATAGCTATCGTATTGAGCATGGCTCTAAGCTCTGGGTGTAATTGAATAAAACAAGTTTGTAGAGCATGCATTGTAATGGGTTAAACAGTAAAAAAAGATAAGTAAAATAGTTACCTGAGCAATAAGGAGAATGGAGATAATCATTTCACTGGGTAGCAAGTTTTGTAGTCACTTCCAGAGTATCACATTGGACATGTTAACTTTAAGTTATCTACTGTTCAATAAATAACTGGATACAGAAGTCTGGAATTTAGAGAAACTATCTAGGCTGGAGAATAATTCTATGATTTAAATGTTTGAGATTGGATGAGACCACCAATGGAATAAATTTAGTTATAAAGAGAAGTACAAAAATTAAGCTCTTGAACTTTTTAACATTGAGTGGTTGGGAAAATGAGGAAAAAACAGATAAAGAGACTGAGAAGGAATGTTCAGAAAGCAGGAGAAAAGCAGGAGAGTTTGATGTCCTGGAAGCAAGGTGAAGAAAATGTTTTAAGGAGGAGCAACAAATGTTGCAAATAAGTCAAATTATTTGATAATTTACCATGGAAATTTAGCAACATGGAGGTCTTTGATGACCTTATCAGTGAAGTTTGTGTGGGTATTGGGGGTGAAAGCCTGAGTAGATTGGGTTCAAGAGAGAATGGGCAGAAAAGAACATAAACTGAACCAGAGGATTAATGTAGGAAACTCCTTTTTACTGGAAGGGGAAACAGAGAAATAGGGCAGTGATTTAAGTTTCCCTAGGATAGAGACAATGTCCTTATACTTTTTGGTATCTTCATAGCGTTTATTATTATGAGGTTTTTCATAAAAGAAACTTAAATTCTATGTGGAAAATGCTTTCAACTGTAGGAATATCCCCTATACCTTCCCAGATAAACTAAAAGGATTTTTTTTAGAAGGAAAGCTATCATTCTCAATATTGAGGAAGATACAAGTACAAGAAATTCCAATTCAAGCCTGAAATTTGGAATGTTGCCTACTCACAAAGTTGCAATCAATTCCTCATTGTTGGATTGACCTTCCAAATTTTTATGTCATTTGTAGTCAATGGATACCTCATATATGTATCTTTTAAACTTACTCAGGGAAATATTTTATATTTTTTGAAAAGCAGAGTGAGAAAACTCTGAACATAAGGTGTGGGACATTCCATTTCCCTGAATAAGAAAGATATAGACAGATCTAATGCTGACATAGTCTCTCAGCCAAATTATTATCCTTTTTCATTTAAATCCATTAACGTATTTCCATTATCACATTTGAAATGTTGATGAAGAGTGCTCCTCCAAGTAGAAATACCTTCTATTTTTCCATTCGGATTTTCCTTTTGAACAGAGATCTGTTTTATGCAATTGCCATATATCATCATAACCCTCAACGATCTTTCGGAGATTACACTGAAGGCACACACAGGAGGTTGGGAATGATCTGGGTCCCCGATCTTTGGAAAGTCTAGGGGATCTCTTGAAATAAGACCACTTATCACTATTAAAATACCTTTCAGCTGAAGGTGTCAATGTGCCTAAATTTTATTTAGTCTCATTTGGTAGGAAAAAGAAAGTCATTTGAATTTTAGAGGACTCATATCTCAAATGACTAAGCAAATAACATTTTTAATTAGAAAGCATTGCTTTTATTTACTTATTAATTTCATGAAGTTGTAAGAAATTTTATTTTGCTGTTTCTCCTTTGAAAATAACTATTTCTTTCCATTTATTTTTATTTTATTAATTCACAGTGGAGATTAAATGCTTGACACATTTGGGTATATCAAATCTCTTTGGTGACTGTAGGATTTTCTCTTTCTCTATTCCCAAATCAGATATCAAGGATAAAAGCAATAGTAGAGTTAAAATCCACCCATCTTCCTTGGTAGCTATTTATTTTTTCATTTGTTAATTAAAAAACCATTAGCAAGCTTCTTCCAAGAAAAGCACTAACAACTTAAAAAAAGCCAGTAGTTAATGAATACTTACTCTGTGCAAGGTACTTTGCTAAGATCTTTCTTCCTCTGTTTTCTTCCTTTCTTTTTAATACAACCCTGTTAAGTAGGTACTGGCATTGTTTCTTTTGTAAAGATGTGAAAACTGAGATTCATGAAGGTTAAGAAACTTGCTAAAGGTTAACCAGGTACTGTGTGTTAGAGTTGAAAGATGAATTTAGTTCCCTCTCACTCTACAGCCTGTGCTCCCAACCGTAGATTCTGGAGAGGAAGGTAAATTAGAGTTTTGTTTTTGAGACAATTATGGCTTAGTGAGGAATAAGGGGCATAGGGGCAGCCTGACGTACCCATGTACAGTCAGGAATCCTCTATTGGTGAAGAGAAGAAGCAGAGGAGCATGTTTTTTCATGGGCTCATGCACAGAAATTTGTTTCTGCACATTGAATATACTGGTTTTAAGGAACTATGGCTGTGTCAGGCACGTGAAATGGTGAATAATCTGTCTGTGAAGAGTTTAGATTAAATTCCTTGTGGTATCTGAGCATTTGAACATTCATGGGCCTCATTTCCAGGTCTTCTTGGCTTCTGAGAGGTTCCTGTTTGGCCTCTCCCAACCCACAATGTTTGTTTTGCAAGGACATGTGCTATAGGTGTGGTGGAGCCAAGAAAACCAGGAAATAAAAGCAGAGATGAAGACATGTAGGGATCAAAATGTTCCTGCCGTGTGCATGACTTGATTCAGAAGCCATAGAATCTCATTTATGTAGAATCATTGAACACTAGAGCTTCAGCAAATGCTCGGTATCAAGTCCAATTCCTGTATTTTACCAATGAGGAACTAGTTCATGTGCCCAAAGTCATCTATCTGGTCAGAGTTGGTACGATAAGGCCCTTTGTCTGACACCCAGTTTTGCCCACTTTGGGCAGGCCTGTGTTTTCTATCTGTTGCAGATCCATTTAAGACTGTATAGGCTACAAATATAAAAGAATGTCTTACAGATATAAGATCTTTTCACTAGTCTGATAAAGAGTTTGGTAGCAGTTGGTGGGTGGGGGGAGAAACTGGGTAACTTGTCACAATCTGTCTCTTATACCAATAAAATATTTGGACTAATGTCTTGGATTTAATATGAAATACTAGATCAAACACAGTCTCATTATTTGAATTAAGACCGACCAGTCAATGCCCTATATGCTTTTAATTTTAAAACATCCGATTTTGCTTCAAGCTGTTACGAAAATTAAAATGCATTATTTTTAGGTTTTAGAGCATTTTCAACTAGTTTGCTGTCATGAAATGAATATTGCAATCTATCAGTTTTTTATTCATGATGCTATTTAAATAAATATCAAGTTTTTATATGTGCTGTTCAACATCTCATTATCATGTAACAAAGCCCTTCCAAATTGCCGGAGGTTAGTGCCTTTTCTAGAACCCAGGAGATTGGAAAATATAGCTTGGAAAGTTACTGACCTATATTTGAAAAAATATATATACATAATTTAAAAAATTAACATCAAGGTCACATCACAGATTTAGCCATTATCAGACTTGAATCACTGAAGATTAAAGTGCATAATGATTAATTCATAGGAATATATTGTATCTCTGTGTGGTCATTGCATTTAGCACCTGGTTCAAAAATTTTGACTTTAGAAATGTTGTGTGGTCAAAGAGAGTGTTTGGGGTTGCCCGTGTTCAAAAACAGTTTGTAAAGAGTAGAAATGAAACATATAAATTATCCCTTATTTTTAATGTGCAAATTGTCAAAATGGAATAGATATTTCACTAGAAGCCAAACATAAGCTGCTCTGCTCTTGAGCTGAAAGGTTTATGACTCATTTAAAAGTATCTCCTGGTGATGACTAGAGCTTAGTGGGAAGGACAGTTTGATTATGAGTTTCAAAGTGTCAGTTCATCTACTTAGTGTTGTAAATGGAGAGAAAATGCCATGCAGCAGCTGTTCTGTGTGCATAACAAATGGTTAAGTACTTATTCTATCACTTGGCCTAATAACTCTCTGCATTTGGAAATACAAAAAGATCAAAACATTTAACTTGTTAAGTAGCTGAAGCATATGAAAATTGACCGGTCACATTTGACCTCCTTTTACTTGAGTGCGAGCTCTTCCATATGCCTCCAGCAGCTCTGAAGTCCTTCCCTTAGGTTTTTGTTTAATCATATCTCTAGTCTTGTTGCAAGCTCCCAATTCCTTAT
>PVKH010023298.1:0-13893 GCA_004027955.1 Chaetophractus vellerosus
TCAGAAGGAGCCAGTCTTCCCTCGACCTAAGCCAGGAGTCCCACGTGGGAAAGCACATCCTCTAGCCCTCACCTACAAGCACGGTTAGATTCCAGCTTGCAATTACCTCCTCTGCCTGTGTGGAGCTATGCAGATAGGGACCATAGCAGCTCTGTTTCATGTTGCTTATTTGTGTATCCCTCCCCTTTTCATTCTTTGCTTCCTTACATGCAGACCCCCAGGTACAGCTGATGTTTTAGGTGTCAGGTAAGAACCTGTCTGTATTGGCACCTTCCTATTAGGATACGTCTCTCTTTGGGGAAATGAATTTCTTGCCTGAGTGAAATCCAAGGAAAGAGGCTGAGGATCCAAAACGGTGGGCTGTGTGGATAACTTCCATTTGCCCCTCTGGTCCTCTGTGTTCCTCCCCCTTGCTGTGTGCCCCCAGAGGCTGAGCAAGACGACCTCTGTCTTGTATCAAGCTTCCATCTGAGCATTAGAATGAAACCAGAGGAGGACGGTGAGGAGCGAGACTGATATCCCTGCTCTGGCTTCCTCCCTGGGCTGTGTGGACCGACAGTCTTCTCCCACTAAAGGTGTGGCTTCAGGTGGAGCCCCCCACGCAGCTCTCTATTTCTCCGGACTCTGGTTAATTACTTGCTCCATTTGCCCCGTCCAGTCTGGGAGCACCCCAAGGCACTCTGCGGTCCCCACAGTCTGCCCACTTTATTAAACTCTCCTCAAATTGCCCAATTTGAGTGTGCCATCTGTTTTTGCCAGGACCCTGACTGATACAGTTCCTCTTTTAATAAGATTTTCCTTTCTATGCTTTTGCTATTTAAAAAGGTATAAGAATTTTTAATGAAAAGAAAAGTTACCAAAAAAAACAAAAAGAAAACTCACTCTGGTTTTTTTTTTCACATTTTGGAATGATGAAATTCTAAATAGCCCTGATTTTGGATTGCAGTCTGCCAAATTGCACTGTAAATAGCTTTGATTTGGAATTGTATGCTCCAGAATTGAGGTTATCTGCAAATTTATTTTGCCAAAATCAGAAACCAGGTTTGAGAATCCCAATCCTCTTATTTATGGGAAATATTTTAACAAACTGAGCATAATTGTAGAAGGAAAGTATAGAAACATTTTTCTTGCCTGTATATATCTAATTTGCAAAGCACAAACAATATTTAAGCCATTCATTTGAGCTCATTTGCTCAGTTATTGCAGTTACTTCAATCAGAACTATAGCTCTCTCAGTATATTACTGCCCAGCTGAGGATTTTAATTCAGCACACTGTTCTTAGGATGCTGAATCAGAATTTCTGAAGAATCTTTAACAAGCCAGCCAAAGAAATTAACACATTCTATTTCTCTTCAAAAAAAATATTCAAAATCTTAATACAGGCAAAAATAAAAAATCTCAAGATGGAAATTATGAAACGAGGGTTCAAACAATGTGATATTTCATCAAAACAGAGCTAAAATTATTTCCATTATCTTTCCGGATAGCAATATACTTCAATAATGTGTTCCTGTGATTATAAATATGCTAAAACTATATTTATTCATTATTTTATTCCTTCTTACTCATAACTCCAGGACTTTTTCTCAATTGACTGGATGTTAAAATATGATTCCAAAGTTTAGGAGAAAATATGTGCTGCCTGGTTGCACAGTCTAAAGTGAGACAGATGATAGGGCAACTCAGCAAAGTGGTTGGGATGAGTTGTCCGTGTTGGGGTGGGATGGTTGTGTGCACTTTAAGCCAATTAGAAGGGCCGCAAGACAACCAGCCGGTGTAATGACCCTCCTGCCTAAAACAGTGATTCCGTCCTTTGTTGCATATTAGAATCATGAGGAAGCTTTTAAAACTTTCCATGCATGGGTTGTACCCTGCATCAATTAAATAAGAGTGTTGGAGCTAGGATCAGATATCAATATGTTTTAAGATTTCACAGTGCAGCAAGTTCTGGGAACCCCTGCCCTAGGGCTTGAGGGAACATAAGACTCATTTCACCTATCCACCTGTCACCTATCACCTGTTGGACCGACCCTTCACTTCCGGATTTCATTGCTTTCAGCTTCTGGCTTCCTCCAGCCTTTTCTCTCTTCTTGTGGCTTTTTCTCTGTGCTTCTGTGTGTTTCTTTCTCTGTATTCCTCCCATTTATAAAGGACTCCAGTAAGAGGATTAAGACCCACCCTGGGCCATGCCCTACTGAAGTAACCTAATCCAAAGATCCCACCTACAATAAGTTCACACCACAGGAATGGATGACCTTTCAGAACATAATTTTCTGGGGTCCATCCATCTTCAAACTGTCACACAGCAAAAAGATATTTTAATTACTGAGAAGGGACTATTCTTAGGACTACAGAGACACTGGGAGTTTTATCTGACAGCAACCCAAAATGTGGGGCTCTGTCCAAGATTTCACCTAAGTGGCAGGAAAATCTGATCCTGCAGTTGGGGGTTGAAAGACAATGGGCAAATAATAAAGTTTTCTTCTGTTCTGGACCTTTCCAAACTCAGCTTGTTCAGCAAAATGATCCCGTCAATGTATATGGATGATGCACCAAAGTGATAAAGTAGAGGAAGGCATGGCGTCCTTCTGACTATCTGCTCTGTCAGAGACCCAGAATTGGGCATGTGTCTCTCCACTGCTTGGGATGACTGATTGAGGAGGCCAGTCGCCTGATCTCTCCATTGAGCTGTCATCACTACTCATCTATCCAGCAAACCCCAGAAAGGATGGGATCCACAACGGCTCTTTGCATCCTAGAAGATGTAAGCTCCCTTGGAGGGTCACGGAAGGCAGGAACAGAAGGGGAAGCACCCTGGAAACAAGGCAGAGGGTTGGTGAATGCCCTCAAGCTGTGGAACTTAAGATTCCCCAGGAGTCCTTGAAAACCCCCACTAAACGGAGCCTATATATGTGGTGAACGTGTCTCAGAGTCGTGAGTGCAAACAAAATACTAATGGCAGAAAAGGCATTTAATAAAACCCAGCACTTGTACTTGGAAAAAAACACTTAGCAAATGGGGGAGGTAAGTGAATTCGTGAACCTCATTAGAGACAACTACAAAACACCTACAGCAAGCACCATAATGAAAAACTCATGGAAGTATTCTTAAAACAAGGAGGGAGGCAAGATGCCCATCATCACACTCCTATTCAGTATTGCCTTAGAGCAGGGTTCTTAACCTTTTTCCTTCCAAGGACCCCTTTGCCAGTCAGGTGAAAACCACAGACCCCTTATCGAGTCCTCACTATGTTTTGTATTATTTAATAAATATATCATACCTGCACCAACGCATCCCCACAAGAATATTGTTTACTGAATTTAAATTCAAGCTCACAGACCCCTTGTTAAGAACCCATGCCTTGGAGATTCTAGCTGGTGCCATGGGAGAAGAAAAAAATTGAATAAGGAAATGAAAAGAAGAAACAAAACTGCCATTATTCTTAGATTATATGATTCTTTCCCTAAAAGCCCCAAAAGCATCTATAGATAAATCATTGGACTTAATGAGAGCTTAAAATTGTAAGATTGGAAAAATCTCAATCAAAATATTGCAAAATGAATTCAGCAATGCAGGAAGATGACTAATTGGATTTATCCCAGGAATTCAAGCCTGGTTCAACATTAGAAAATAATTAATAAAATTTTCCAATTAAACAGATTAAATAGAAAGAAATATTTTCAATGCATGTAAAAGCACATTTAATAAAGCTCAACATTCATAAATGACAATTCTAGCTAATTAAAGTTCTTTATAATTTTCTTATTGAAGTATAATATTCATACAGAAAACTGCACATATCCTAAGAGTATACAGCCCAGTGAATTTTCACAAACTGAACATACCCTTTATTTTTTTTTTTAAGTTTTTTTTTTTTATTATTACATATCTCCCCTTCCCCCTGCTGCGCGCACCGAGAGTGGTCACTGCGCAGGCGCGGCTTTCCCCGCTTGTGGGCGGTCTCTGCGTCCGTTCACGGCCGGCGCTTGCTTCAGTTCGCGGGTGGCTGGCTGCGCTCCATCCGCAGGCGACCTGCCCTGCCCGTGGCGGCTCTTGCCCTGTCCATGGCAGCTTCTTGCCCTGCCCACGGTGGCTCTGGCCTGCCCATGGCGGCTTGCCATTCTCAAGGCGGTCTGCCCGCTAGGAGAGGTCCCCAGGAAATGAACCCAGGGCCTCCCATGTGGTATGCCGGCGCCCTATCCAATGGGCTATCGAGCCGGCCCCCTGAACATACCCTTTAAAGGAGCATCTAAATTAAGCAAAAATGTACTACTTGCACTCAGAAACACCCCTTTATATTCCCCTTCCTTCACTCGCTCCAAGTGTAACTATCCTAATTTCCAAAACCATAAAGAACTGTTGCTTGGTTTTGTACTCTATATAAATGGAATCATAAAGAATACAGTCATTCATGCCTGGCTTCTTTTGTTCAACATTATATTTATGAGATTCATCCATTTTATTGTATGTAGTTTCATATCAGGCATTCGCATTGCTGTAAACTATTCCGTTGTGAACATATCCACACGACGTTTATCTATTCTGTTTATGAAGGGTGTTTGGGTAGTTCACAATTAGGTCTAATATTAACCATGATGTGAACATTTCAGTACACATTTATGTTAAGTGGGAGCCTCAAGCTGGAACTGCAGAGAGGATGATATCCATGTATTCAGGTTTACTTGATATTCTCAAACATTTTTTCCAAAGTGTTTGTATTGATTTGAATCTCTACCAACAGCATATGAGACTTCCAGCCGCTCCACATTCTCACCAGCTTTTTAACATGAAAGAGTGTGTTGGCCAAAACCTCATAGCAATCATGATGCCTACCATGAAATATTTTTAAGCCTCGCTTTAAAATCAACATCAGTAGTTCATTTTTATTGCTGAGCAGTATTCCATTGTATGGATGTACCACAGAGCATTAGTCCATTCACTAGTTGATGAATATCTGGTTGTTTCCATTTCAGGGCTATTACGAATAAAGCTGCCATGAACATTTGCACACAAGTCCTGTGTGAGCAAACATTTCTATTTGCCTTGGATAAATATGTAGAAGTAGGATTTCTGGATTGTATGATAGGTGGATGTTTTTCAAGTCATGCAACAATATTATGAATCTCAAAAGTGTTAGGCTAAGTAAAAGAAAAAGACAAATGGATAAATATTATGCAATTCAATTTATATGACATTTCTGGACCACAGGAACAGAAAGACTACAGGTTGCCTGGGGGGAAGGAAAGGCATGGGTAACTTTTTGGAGTAAGAAATATTTTCTAAATATTGATTATGGTAGAGGTTGCATGACTATATATGTTTGTCAAAAGTCATTGAACTGTATACCTGAAAAAGGTGAAACTTACTACATGTAAAATATATCTCAACAAACCTGGCTTTAAAATAAATAAACATCAAGACCATCTACCCAACTCTATTCTAGACTATTCTGGCAGTTCTAGCCTGTGCAATAAATCAAAAATGAAATAATAGGCATAAAGTTTGGAAAGGAAGAAGGATAAGTTCAGTTATACACACATGGCATGAATATCTATGTAGAAAACTCCAAAGATTCTACAGGAAAATTATTAGAACTAACAGCAAAGATAAACAACATTTCCAGATCTAAAATCAATATGAAAATGCCATGTACATTTTATAAGGTGGGAACAGAAAATTAAATTTCAAAAGATAGTAACAAAAATTAAAGCTATTTAATAAAGGATGACTGTGACCTTTAATAAAAAATTTTAAAATGTTATTTTATAAGTCCTTAAGAATTATAGGCATACCATATTAATGGAGAGGAAGTCTCAATATTATAAAAATGTCCATTTTCCCCCATCTAGTTTTTTTCATGAAATATAACAAACTGATTCTAAATATCATATGGTAGACCAAAAAGATTGGGAGAGCTAAAACATTCCCTGAAGAACAAAAATTAAGTGGCAGCATTTGTCCTGCTGTTTATCAAGCCTTTTTATAAAGTAATTGTCATGAATATACTGTGCGATTGGTACTAGGGTAGATGGATGAGCAAATGGAACAGAATAGAGATCATAGGTAGAGGCCCATACAGATATGGAAACTTGATTTATGTCTCAGATGGCATACTGGTGTGGAAAGGATGTACTGATTGAGGCTGGAACAAGAAGTTATCCATTTAAAAGAAAATAAAACTGGGATTTCAACTTCTACCATACACTTAACATCAATTCCAGGTCGTTTAAGAACTTAAATTTCAAAGTGAAATTTAAAACGCATTTATCTCTAAGTGAAACTTTGAAATTCTTAGAAGAAAATATAGCAGAATATCTTTGACATCAAAATAAAGTACTTCATAGAAAGGACAATATAAAAGCAGAAGACTGACAAATTTGACTACATCAAAATTAAGAACATCTGTTCATAAAAAGGTACTATAGAAGGCATGAAAAGACAAATCATAAACTGGAATGTACTTAGGACAAATACAGTTGACAAAGAATGAGTAGCCAGAATATACTATAATTGATCTCAGTTCTATATGGATGAACAGTGGGTTGTTTTCAAGGGTTTTTTTTTTTTTTTTGGTTGTTTGGGTCAACATGACAATATAATAAATGTCATCGTACTTTTTTTTTTCTTTTTTTGCTCAGAATGGAATTGTTGCAGCAAAAATTACATGATCTTAATTTATACAAAGACACCTGTAGAGATGTTTTTTCCAATTACCACTCTGTAGTAGGCTCCCAAACACATGTCCAGGTTTCCAGTGCATGTTCCCTTATTTGGAAAAAGTCTTTGCAGCTGTGACTCAGATAAGGGCCTCAAGATGAGGAGCCTGTCCTGGGTACCCGGGTGGCACTGATGATGGCACTTACAATCAGGAGAAGGCAGAGGCATGCAGAAGAGGAGGGGGCAACGTGGCCACAGGGACAGGAGTGACATGGACCCAGTCAAGGAAGGACAGCGGGGACCAGACTCTGGAGGAAGGAGCTGACTCTCCCTGGGCGTCCAGAGGGAGTCCCGCCCCCACAGCTTGATTCCAGCTCAGGGAAGCTGAGTTGGACATCTGGCCTCCAGGCTGTGGGAGAATAGCTTTCTGCTCTTTCAAGCCACCAAGCTTGTGATAATGTGTTGCAGCAGCTACTGGAAAATAATACACACTTCCACCAGAGCACAAGAGAGCCTTTGTTACTATAATCCTGACAGCATACATTTCCACAGGGGGAAATGGCACAGCATAGGCTTAACTTGCATTTTTTTCTTACAACAAAAAAAGATTGCATATGCTCAAGATTCACTTACACTTCCTTTTTGTCTGAACTGCTTGTTCATACCTTTGTCCAGTGTTTTACTGGATTATTATTTTCCTAAGAGGTCTGTAGACCCTTTTCACATATTACAGAAAGCGAGTCAGGTGATGGAGGCAGAGGCTGAGCTGTGATTGTCTGCAAGCCACCACCAGCGTTCTTCAGAGGCACTCCTTCATTCTTTGCCTCTAGCCTCTAAAACCCCGAGACAATAAATTCCGATGTTTAAGCCAACAAGTTTGCAATGTGTGTCCCAGCATCACTGCCAAAGACCCTAATCACGAGAATTTGACAGGTTTCAATGTTTGGAAAGCTAACGTTAACAGAATTCAATCATCATCTCCCCTGATAGGAAGCCAGCTAACACAACTGGTAAACTGAGTCATCAGGCAAGTGCAGCATAAACGTGCTATTTAGGAATACAGAGTTAAATACCAGAAGAAACAGCTGTAAGCATTGAATGTGGCTGCCGCTATGAACCAGGAATCAAGAGCAGGAAGGAATGAATTAGGAGACAACTCTTTTTCTGTTATAAGCCTGGCAATTCAATTTGACTCTATGAAAATATATACATGCATTACAGTGATAAAAAATTTTTTTTGTTACATCACCCCCCCTTTCTGCTGCTCTTGCTGTGTGTTCATTTTTGTGTTCTTCTATGTCTGCTTTTTTTGTCTCCCCCCATTGTGCCGATGGCGGCTTGCCCTGCTCGTGGGCGGCTCGGCTCCGTTAAAAATTTTTAATACAAAGACATATGAAGCATAACCCTAATTATGTATTCTGATTTATGTGTATATGTATATAAATGTATGTATATGTGCATACAGTGTGTGCATATATTTAATATATATACACACATATATAATACTGTCAGAAAAATGAAGTGCTAATAGGAGTTATCACAGAATAGTAGAATTATGGATGAATATATTTTAATCCTTATACTTGTATTTTCAAAGTGTTTTATACTGAACACATATTTGTATTGAGATAAAATTTTTTTAAATTTATTTATATATATATATATTTTGGTTATATATCCCGCCCCCTTCTGCTTGCTCTTGCTGTGTGTCCTTTCTTCTATGTTCTTCTATGTCTGCTTCTTGTCTCCCCCGGTTTTTGCGGCGACATGCCGTCAGCCCTCTGCTGTAGGCGGCTCGCCCAGCTCGTGGGTGGCTCCATTCCGTTTCACGGGCAGCTCCACTCCATGTTTTGCAGGCAGCACAGCTCCGTGCTTCAAGGGCAGTACAGCTCTGTGTTTTGCGGGCTGCTCGGCTCCGTGATTCGCGGGTGCTGAGCTCCGTGTTTCACGGGTGACCTGCCATGCCCGTGGGGGCTCCGCCCTGCCCGTGGTGGCTTTTTGCCTTGCCCACAGCAGCTTTGCCCCACCCACGGTGGCTTGCCTTTGTCAAGGCCATCTGCCTGCTCGGAGAGGTCCCCGGGAACTGAACCCGAGGGCTCCCATGTGGTGTACCAGCGCCCTATCCACTGGGCTATACAGCCAACCCCAAGATAAAATTTTTTAATGAATTCTGCTAGCACTGTAGGAAGTGTTGGCACCCTAAAATGAATAAGATGCAGACAACCACCGCTAAGGACAATGTTGAGGGTGACATCACCAGAAAGCTGGGAGGCAACTTCAGCAGGCCATCTCAAGTGGAAGGTCTCAATCAATTTACTGTTTTCTCTGCTTTGTCCCTTGACACTCTGGGGATGGGGGACAGGGTAACAAACTTCATTGTCACTGCTGGATTCATTGAGCAAAGGCAAAATGTTCTTGATGGGGCTTGTGTGTTAGAACACTCAAATTTTATCTGATATCTTAACACTGTGCCGATGACGCAGATATTTGTAATTCGAGAAGATCACATCTTCTACTGAATGCATTATTTACTTGAGAAGGCATTTTTGTAGTTTTCTGTGTGTATTATATGCATTTAATATAAACTTCCCATGTTTTAGCCATTGTATCCTTGGATCTATATTTATCAAAATGATTGTTTTAGTATGAGATGCTGATTGTATTTGCTGCTAATCCTTAATAGATGTGAAATGTTTTTAGATAAATGTCAGGAAAATTAAATATGTTAAAAAAAGAAAGGTATATAATAGAGAAACAGATGCCTAATGAGCTGTGACTCATCACAAATGGGTTCTGAATTTTATAACTTGAATCTATCAGCAGATAGGAAAATGTATCTTGACAAAGACCAATTGCCTGGAGTTAGTACACAATCTAATTTTAGACCATTACACTTTTTTTTTCCCCTGAATGACATGAACAATGTGATTGAGTCACTGTGCTAAAACAATTGAACAAGACTGACAAATGCATCATTCTTCAGACCACGGTGCGCGAGTTGGTCCAATCACGGATAAATTTGTCATGCCAACAGAGACAGTACTTGTTGCTACAAATATATTCTCTCCCCTGTGCTAACGACTGAATAGAAGTGGGCCAAGCTTGCAGTGTAATTTACTTAACCATGTTTCTTCAGGTAACTTTCTTTTTAACCAGACGGTTCTTCTGTAATTTGATTTCTTTTCCACTTAATACTCTTGACAAATACCATTATAAAGTCTCCTGACAAGAGATTTCATGCAATATTTGGAGGTGCTTCTGCAGAGATTGTGAGCAATAGCTGTGTAGGAATAAACAACACTAGTTGTCCTGCTTCTAAAGGGCAGGTTGAAATGAGCTAGAATCCATAGTATACATTGCGTATCATGTATGAACTGCATCCTTGAAGATGTTCTGGCTAAGAGCCATTTCAGGACAGAGGCAGAAATCTGATGTCCGAGGTGAAAAGCTCAGTCAAGACACAGGCTCTAGCTGGATATCACAGATGTCACCATAAAATTCACGGTGAAGTGAGTGAGTCCAGGTGAAGAAGCAGCGACCATTTCTCCCCATCCCAGCTGGTTTGCCTCGATTTGGGTGTGAAGACCTCATGGTCTCTCCCCCTCCCCATAACAAAGCCCACTTGGTGCTGAAAATGGAAGCTGGGCCAAAGCTAGGCAGAGAGGCTGGACCTTTTCCCCAATCCTTTGTCTTTATTTAAAGGAAAACAAACTTGTACTCATAGGATGGCACAGTGGACCGGACAACCTGTTAGTTTTGTTGTCATTGATTCCAATGATGCCAAGGAAGGAGGGAGGAGGAGGAAGATGGGAGAAGTAAAAGGACCCCAGTTTCCAAATACTGGGCTTCCTTGGAAGCCAGGTGAGGAGGGGCAGTTTGTTGAAAGTCCCGCTTGGAGATTTCTTCAGGTATGTGATTTTATTGTTGTCATTGTTTTTGTTTGTTTGCTTGCTTTTTACAATAGTAACAGGTTAATAGTTACAAATGTGGGATCTGTTTTTAATGTATTTAAGAGAGGAATAACCATTCTTAGGTCCCCAATCATCTCTTCACTGACATCACTGCCCTGAGAGAGAACAGGCTCTCCTGCCCCAAGGCTCAGGCACCCAGCTTTGCAGGAATCGGACTTCGGCCCAAGCACAACCAGCTCTGCCCAGAGGTACCCCCCCATGAACTCCAGGACTGGCTAGAAGCACCACTCTCAGGGTGGGAAATGACCCCTACTGGGCGGCATGTAAAAGATGCACTCTTAGAAGGGCGATTTTTTTTTTAAGATTTATTTTATTTGTTTATCCCCCCGCCCCCTCGTTGTTTGCATTTACTGTCTGCTCTCTGTAGCCATTTGCTCCATGCTCTCTGTGTCTACTCGTCTTCTCTGAGGAGGCACCAGAACCGAACCTGGGATCTACAATGTGTGAGAGAGGCCCTCAATCACTTGAGCCACCTCAGCACCCTGCTTTGTTGTGTCTCTCATTGTCTTTCCTCTTTGTGTCTCCTTGTGGCATCATCTTGTTTCATCAGCTTGCCGTGCCTGCCCGCTGTCTTGCTCGTCTTCTCCAGGAGGCACCAGGAACTGAACCCGGGACTTCCCATGTGGTAGGCAGGAGCTCAATTTCTTGAGCCACATCTACTTCCAGGGGTGATCTTTTGAGGGGCAGTTCTAGTGTGTGAACCAAAACCCCTCACTGAGGAACTGGAAGAGAGATGGAGCGGCAGAACCAACACAGCTTTTTCCATGTGATCCTTTCACCTCTTTCTGGCCTAGATGCTACCTATTAAACTCCAGTCAAAACGAGGAAAGGGCAATTCTAAACCACGGGTCTTCACTTTGTCAAGCCCTGAACACAGGTCACACCTGTAAGGGGAGATGTTTTATGATAATTAAGTCTATTAGTCATTGAGTCTTTTGCATGGGGCAAACACGTTTTTATATGTTAATCCTTTAATGCTCAGAAAAGCCATAGAGCTGTTCTTATCAGCATGCTACAGGAGGAGAAATAGAGGCACAGCTCTAGGTCATGCATGTGGTGAAGTTGAAACTCAGTTCCTGGCAGTTAAATTTTGGAGCCCAAGCTCTTAGACAGTATGGGGAATACCTCACTACTGTCAAAATGTTTGGGGCGCTCTCATAATTTAGAAATTTAAGGTTTTGTGTATGTGTGTTGTTTTGTCCATTTTATTTAACAATCATTCAACACATATCTCTGATCAACAACCTAGATTATTAGGACAATATGTTTTTAATAATTTTACAAGAAAAAATTATATCATAATTTCAGTTGTGATTGATATGTACTTCTCTTCAAGGAAATGAAACATTTTCCACTTTTCTTAGCAGTCCCTCTTTTGTACTTTGGGCATCGTGCTTTGTTCGATTAACAATTAGGATCTTACTGGTTTGCTTCTCTTTTTTGCATGGACTCTATAAATTTTTATACAGTTGTTAACTTTTCACACTATTTGAGGGAAATATTTTTCCAGATGTCTGTCTGCCTTCAAGGTTCTGATGAATCTTTGGGCAGAGGGGGAGATGGCTTTAATGTTTTGTTTAGTCCAAACAACCTTTCTTTCAGTAATTACTGCCTTTGCTCTTATGGGTAAATGATCTTTCTAATTCAGAGGGTAAATTGTCACCAACACCAGGCTACTCAAAGTGCAGTCTGCCCACTGAGAGCTCTTGGTTACTGATCCACAGCAGAATTTGAGTCATCATTTAGAAACTTTTACAGCAATGTGAGAGAGTAATTTAAAATCTGTTGAGTCTAACAAAAAATGGAGCTTGTATTTTGTGTCTTTTCATTGCATTTTCCTAATAATTCATTTTTAATGCATTTGAATACATTTTAAAGGCATGGCAGGCTTGGAGGGGGAAGGGAAACCTGGTATTAAACCATGGAAAGTTTGAGAATCATTGGCTATATTTTCTTCATATTTCCAGCATTTAGGGACTGATGTAGGATAAGAAATTTGCCTTTGCTTTTTTTTCTTTTCTTGGTCTGGTTCATTTCTTTACTTGGTCTGGTTCATTTCTTTTCTTGGTCTGGTTCATTTTTGTACAACAAATATAAGTGAAAGTTATTTTGATATATGCTATCATATGTTTAAACACTTTCATTAAAAATGTGAAATGTGGTTATTAGTACAAATACAAGAATGTTCCTCTATTACAAGGTGCTAAGAATATGTAGATACATGGGGAAAACACAGCTAATGTAACGTATAGACTATAGTTAACAGTAATAGGCTAATATTTTTACAGCAATGGTAAAGTAGGTACCATAAGAATGCTAAGGGTCAATAATGTGGGGTATAAGGGGATATGGGATTTTTCCTTTCGGATTAATGAGAACATTCTGAAATGGACTGTGCTGATGGCAGCACAACTCTGTGGTGAAACTGAGAGCCACTGAGTGTATACTTTAGATGGACTGTACAAGACAGGGGACTATGTAACACAGTGAACCCCATGGTGAATGATGGACTGTGGTTAACAGTACAGATATGCAAACATTCTCTCATGAACTATAACAAATATACAATACTAATATGTGGTGTTAATAATAGGATGATCTGTGGGGAAAATTCACCAAGTATAAGCTGTGGACTATAGATAGCAGTAATATTGTGACGACGTTCTTTCATCATTTGTAACAAATGTGTCACAACATGTAAGGTGTTGGTAGTGGTATAAAATGTATGGCAATCCTATATGGTATGCAGGCTTGTTCTTTAAAATTTTGAAAGAAAAAAAGAAAAAAAATTCTGGGAAGCAGGACTTAAAAGTGTAGTTATTATTGTAATCTTCATTTGTAATATTACACCAGAAATTTAAAAAAAAATTTCAAAGCCACTTTCATTCATATAGTTAATTTGTAATAATCCTGTATCATATGTAATTTTCTTATTTATTAGCTTCAAATTTTAAGGTCTTTTTGGAACTCTTATTCTGATCATCTGTTGTTTGCCGTGGTC
Source organism: Chaetophractus vellerosus (assembly GCA_004027955.1). Classification (NCBI taxonomy): domain Eukaryota; kingdom Metazoa; phylum Chordata; class Mammalia; order Cingulata; family Chlamyphoridae; genus Chaetophractus; species Chaetophractus vellerosus. Next base: position 13,631 of record PVKH010023298.1, read on the forward strand.
CAGCCGAGGCAGAGGGAAGCAGGGCTGAAGGTGGTCTAAGGAGTCGGCGAAGAAACACACCACACACAGGTCAGGTGAATATGTAGAGGGCATTTTATTAAGGGATCTGAGGGTCTTTTATATACCCTAGGTTTTGCAAGCCTTAAAGGTTTTTTTTAATTCTATGCAGACCACTTGCGTAAATAGGCAAAAGGCCAAGCACACTATGGTGTGTGGTAAGAAAGGAAACTTATCAGATTATCAAATAATTATCAAGTTCAGAA
>PVKH010023299.1:0-13887 GCA_004027955.1 Chaetophractus vellerosus
TGCATTTTAATATCTGGACTTGTGGTAAATTGAATTATGTATCCCAATAGAAGACAAGTTCCTTATCTTAACCTGCATTCCTGTGGATGTGAATTTATTTGTAAACAGGACTTTTGAAGATGTTATTATTAGTTAAGCTGTGACCAACTGAATCAGGGTGGGTCTTAATCCATATTACTGGAGCCCTTATAAAGAGAAGAAACTGGAAGCCAGAATCAGAGAAAGCCACAGGAGGTGTGCGGAGTGAGGAGCCAGAAGCAGGAAGTCAGCAGAAACTGGAGGCCATGGCCATGTGACAGAAGGCAAAGATGCCAGCCAAGGGACCCCAGGGATTGTGGCAAGCCAGCACCAGAATGCTGTAGACGTTGGGGATAAAGCCTGGCCTTGATTTTGAACTAGCCTCTGAAACCATGAGCCAATGAATTCTTGGTGTTCAAGTCAACCCATTGCGTGGTATTTGTCATAGCAGCCTGGCAAACTAAGAGAGGCCGAGTATGTAGCCATTGCTACACAGTAGTTACGCGGAAGGCTATGTTCTGAATACTACTCTATCAATACTGAAAGGTATTTTTTCTAACCAACCAAATGCTGCAAAGATGTTCCAGCTCAGCCACACCCTCTGAACACCTCATGGTGAGACTCTGCCATCGGAAGGAAGTGAGCTAGCTCAGGAGCTAACCCCAGAGGCTATGTTCCAGGCTATCCATGAACTTGCATCACTTTTTTCCTTGAAGAATGGACCTTTTCTCTTTTGATTCACTAGGTAGTGAGAGAAGAGGATAGGTGAACCCTGAGGGCACACCCAGAAACTACCTAATCAAGGCCAGTATTCAAAGGATGAGAGCTCTCTGCATTCAGTACACTGGTGAGGATGGTTACGTGGTGCACACAGACATATGCGTGAATAGGGAGAGGAAATGGTGGCAACTTCATCTTGGCCATGTTGTCATGAGTAAAACATGGCCAGAGCTTGCTGGACCGTGAGATACCTCTGAGAAGCAGCCCCACGACCTTACGACTGGAAGCATATTTTAATCATGTTTGGCTCCTCGTAGCTCAGTTTTAGACCATGTAATCTGTGGAGAGTGTCCATTGATTGGCACGTTTTACTGAGTTCATTTATAGTTTATGGGATGTGGAATAAAGGAACCCTGCTCCCAACTATTGCCTAAATTCACAGGAGTTTGCTCATTTTGCAAATGTTCTTTCACTAGTTGACTTTTGCCTGCTTCTCTCCTCTCCAGGTTTGGCTATTCTTAGAACTGGAATTAAATCACTGAAATCCAGTCTTCTCAGGTTTCCCTTCCCCGGGGGAGAGTCGATTTAGAGTGTTCATAAGAAAATCAACTCATCCCTAATCAGCTGTCCCAAAGAGACCCAAAGTGCCCTCCCCCTTTTCCTTTTACAATCATTCCAATAAAACTTCTTTACTTTTTTTTATTCTTAGGTGGGGAGACCTCTCGAAAAGTTCACACAGTGAGTGTGGTTTGTGCATTCAATATTAAGATCTAATCATTGCCTCTTGAGGGCTGAAAAATGAAAACACTGGATAAGAGCCCACCTCCTGCTTCATGCTTGTCAAGAGCAGGATCTATTAGCCTTTTAAAGAAATACTGGTAATAAAAAGCAGACAGAGAGAGCTATGTGAATTGGCATCTAATCAATTATTTTTCTGAGCTTTTCTCCCCTTAAATTACTCAGAGCTGCGTGAGCAAACAAGATTTTACTGTTCTAATCCCTGTTGCCTTCCACAGATCATGGATAATATATGAGCCTCTGGAAGTCCCCATTCTCTTTTGAGATGTTTTATCATTATTACCATTATAGATAAGGCCATATTCCCTCTAATTAAAGGGCATACGATTCAGGAGCTCCCAACCCCACATATCCCAAACATAAAGAAGGACAAGCTTGAGCTTCCCTCCTGTGGCCTGCTGGCTAGGACAGGACATCGATGGGCCTGAGGACAGGCGGCTGGGACCTGACATGGGTCACCCTGAGCCTCAGGCTGCTGCTTGCTTTCTCCCACATTAGTTCCTCATTTGATTTGACCTAGAAATGTTGGATGTGTGGACGGCATTGCATACTTGGAACGATACTTTTCCCCCCATTAAACCCTTTGCCCTACAGTTGATTTATTTCTCCTGGGCTAAAATCTGACCCATCTTAAACTATCTGTCTTTGGCATGGAGGAGGCTCCCGAGTTTGGAGGATCTTCTCCTAACAAACTGGTTTCTTCTAATGCTCACCTTACTTCCCCTGACTGCTATCTCATCTACTCACCTGTCTCCTACTCTCTCTTAGCCCCCTCCCCTACCTGTGACTTCCACTACACACATCACTGAAACAGGAGATGCTCGTAAGACCTTCCCTGCATGTGGGTCAATAGCTTTTTTCTTAGCTTGGGTATGCCTAATTTCCCAAGGGGCATACCAGGCAGCTGAAGAGTGATGTTGATTTTGACCTGTCATCTGTGTTCTCAGCCAATGGGGTGTTGAAATGGACTGAATTTTGAAACTCTGACTAGCTCAGATCATCGCTGTTTAACCCTTTAGAGAGCACTATAACATGACACAAGGAAAAGACAACTGAAGGGTCAATGGTAGATGGAAAGGTCTTCTGTTTTTCTATTAAAGATAAAAGAAAAACTGCTTTTCCAAACCTGGACACGCAGCAAGTGTGGTTAGTGCCATTGGCCTGTCTCTGCCACAAAATGTTCTTCTTGAGAAAAAAGTAGAGGGTCATTTGAAGCACCCGGTTTCTCTTACTAAGCTCAGATTCTCTCAAAATTGGGCTGAAATTCATTTCTATATGTAGTGTGCCTTCCAGAATTAACTTCAACGCACACACTTCCAGACCTGATCCGAAATCCTGTTGGATGATTCCAGCCAGGCTTTGGTCCCGAGAGTTGTGCAGAGCAAGAGTGGAGTGACCAGTTATTGTCTATTTTGTTAAAAGCTGGAGTTGAACTGGAGAGCCTGATTAAAGCAAGCTCATTTCCCCCTCCCTAACACATTGTTTCCAGCCAACCACTCAACTCATGGAGGCTTCTAACAGGATAAACACGTCTAGTTAGTGTGTTCCCAGGAATCGTCCTATAGTTTTCCTTGTAATACATTGGCTTGCTCCTTTAGACGCCTTTCTCCTGACCCACTGGTACCTTTCTCTTCCACTCTTTACCTGTTCGAACCTAGATTTGGAAGTGTGGATTCTTCTGGTGGTTTATTCACTTACGTCAAAGCTCAGTCAAGGTCCCCCAAGCCAGAACAGAGCTTGCCATTCCTGTCTTAATTCTCTATCCCTACAGTCTTTGTTGCCTGTCCCTGGTACTTAGTCATTATTCTTACAAGAGAAAGCAATTTATTGCGTTTTCAACTAAATAATTGAGGCATCTGTATAATGACCCACATTTTAAAAGCACCCAGGCCTAAGGCTTTCTCCTTCCCCAAGCCCTCCCCTGTCTGCTCATGGTTGAGCCACATTTATGGAGAGCCTTTTATGAGGCAGCTGCTCTGCTGGGCCCTTCACCTACACTCTTCTTTGTAATACTCTCCACCAGCCTTTAGCAGCACTATGCACGTGGTAGGTCTTTAATAATATATTCTGGTTAGATGGGTAACCTGGTGAGGCACAGTTAGTCACCTAATTTCACATTTTTTTTTAGGAGGTACTGGGGATTGAACCCAGGACCTCGTACATGGGTAGCAGGCACTCAACCACTGAGCTACATCTGCTCCCCAGTTGCCCAATTTAGAACTGAGAAACTGAGGCCTGGAAGTAGTTCATTGACTTGTCTAACCCACTGTGGTTTTTCTGGCTTTGCCTTCTGTCCATCCTTGTTGTTATCTTTGTCACCTTCATAACCCTTAGAGCCACCATGCAGCTGGTACCGTAAGTGAGATTACCTAATACTCTGTCTCATTGGTTCAGAAATGCACGGTGCTATTTATGGAGAGAGCATGGGTGACTGACCAGAATAGTGTTTCGCCTCTTGGCCTTTGGAATGCAGTCTACAAAGTTTGCTCCAGAAAACCTCACACAGATTTGTGTTTGTGGAAAGGGATCCAAAGATTTAATTATTTTTTGGGAGCTCTAGTATTTGTCCTTCGTTAACCAGGTCACTCTTCAGACAGAAAAAAATGTCGTGTGTGACCCAGCCAAGGCTGCTGCTCAATGGGCTTGACAACCAGCCAGAAACTTAAAGCTCTGCCCTCAGGCCTGAGCATGTCCAGAGAGTGAGCTGTCGGAGAGTGGTTCTCTAATGTGAACCCCTGCATGCAACTCTCTCCCTCAAGCCTTTGCTCTAGCCTGGAGGAGTTACCAAAAGCAATGCCTACTTGACCCTTGGGGCTATGTGGGGACGTGGAGCTGAAGGAGAATGAGGCAGCCTGCCTGTTCAGACAGAAATAGCCAAAGCAGTGTCCAAGGAGCATCACCACGGCCTAGATGTTTCTATGATGGGCAACCTCTCAAAATGTGTGTTTCTGTCGGTGGTAGCCATCACATCTGTCTCTCCTGGGAAGTGTATGTAAAAAGGCCATTAAGTAAAAACTTGTGACATCTCAACATTTGATCTTTCTGCTTTTCCAACAATAGTTTTACGGATATGTTCACACGACTAAGAGTTTTTCTCAAAACCCCCAAACACTTGAGAGTAAATTTCAAAGTGTCCGAGTGTTTGTCTCATTCATTCTCCAGCAGTGTATTCTTGGGGTCTCTTGCTCTGCCTGTAAAAGGGGCACAGACAGAAGCTGCTTGATCAATGAGTCCATCGGTGCCTTGTTATCCATGCAGACCCTGAAGGAGAGCTCTTAGGAGTCTGGTGAGGAAGTTGCATCCACAATGTGCATTCCACAAGTTATCTTTACTGTGTGCAAAGCAATGTATGAGGTAGTGAAGGACTTCACGAGCAGAAGCTCTCACCACTCCCCAGGTGAAGGATTACTCTCAAGGAATCTCTGCTCTAGAAGGTGCTCCAATTCCAAAAGCAGCTGTCAGCATTCTCTAGACTGCGCAGACATAATTTATTTGTCCTTAAATGTCAGCCATACTACAATTAGAATAACAATGATATTCTAGGCTGGTGGTTCTTCTCAGGAAATCAACATCCATTTTGTCCTTTCTTGCATGTGGTGATTCTCAATTTGTTCTCCTTTAAAGAAATTGGTTAGAAATTGGTTTTAAAGACCACACACAGGTACTCATTTATTGAGTTGTAGTGATAGATAAAAAGGGAGAACGCATTTAAAGAGCTTTATATGTGTAAGTCGTATGTTAGTAAATGTTAGCAGCTATTATCATCCTTGTCATATCATCATCACTGTTGTCTTGTTGCAATTTACTGCTCTGTATGTTTCTTGCTTACCTTTGACCAAAGGTAAAATCATCAGGACATGATAACCTTGGTGTAAAAAATCTCCTCTTTTTACCTTGGTGTGTATTTCTTTTTTAAGGTTTATTTTATTTATCTATTTCTCCCCCCTTCCCCTTGTTGTTTGCATTCACTGTCTGCTCTCCATGTCTCTTTATTGTGTGCTCGTTGTCTTTTTTTAGGAGGTACCGGGAACCGAACTGGGACCTCCCATGTGAGAGGGAGGCACCCAATGGCTTGAGCGACCTCCACTCCCTTGGCGTGTACTTTTTGACATGTAAAATGAAGAGTTTGCCTCCCTTTGTGATGTGCAACCCATTTTAATTGGGTTATTCTGCATTTTAGTGTCTTTGTTAAGAAACCTGAAAAATCATCTCAAGGAGCCTGTATTCCATACTCCCTGTCTTCTTTTTTTAATTATTATTTATTACATATTCCCCCCCTTTCTGCTTGTTCTTGCTGTGTTCATTTTTTTGCGTTTCTTCTGTGTCCGCTTGTCTCCCCCCGCTGCGGTGACCCGCTGAGTCAGCTCACCGCGCGGCGGCCTGCCTGCTTGTGGTGGCTTGCCCTGCTCACATGGGCTTGCTCTGCCCGTGGCAGCTTGCCCTGCCCACGGCGGCTTGCCTTCTCAAGGTGGTCTGCCCGCTTGAGAAGGCCCAGGGAACTGAGCCCAGGGCCTCCTATGTGGTAAACTGGCGCCCTACCAATTGGGCTACAGCCGGTCCCTCCCTGTCTTCTTTAAATCAATTCTTAGAGTAGGGAAGAGAAGGGAACCAGCACTTATTGAAAGCAAATCTCACTGACTCTGCTTCATAAACCAATAAGTTATTATTACCAATTTGTAGATAAGAAAACTGATGATTTTAGAGATAAGTAACTTGCCCATGATCTCACAGGTGGTCAAGTAGCTTGGCCAGGCTTCAAACCCATTTATGATTGAGAATATCTGACATATGGCAATATTTTAATAAATATTAGCAATCATAATTTATTATTACTATTAGAGTCAAGAAAATAATAGACAATTTGGGTAAACACTCCAGCAAGATGGTTAAATATATGTGGATCTATGTAGGTAATTAATGTAACTCAGGTGGGAAACACATTGACTTGATTATAGACAAGATAGGAGCCCAAGTCCCATAAAAAATGTTTGAACTTAGAATGAAGTTGATTTTAGTTTCTTATAAGCCATGGATTGTTATAGAAGCTTCTAAAAAATAGAGTTTCAGATGTCAAATGCTTATTATTGGCAGAATAAGAGGCATTTTGGTGGAAGTATGTTCTGTAAGTGTGATGTTAGACCCACTCAAGTCAAAAATCGTTTTCCAAATAAAATCTTAGACATTTTTGTTCTATTCAGTCTAAGAGAGCCCTTATTCCATGGCCAAAGATTAAAGTTTATGTTCACAGTTGTCTTAAACCAAGATATTAACCTCTGGCTACTCAATCATATTTTTATTCCTTTTTGTGCATCTCATCAAAGCATTTCTATTAGCACAAGTCATTGAGAAGACAGAAGCCAAAGTAAATAGTTGAGCTGAAATTACTACAGTGTAGGGACCACAGTTTCAGTTAGACCCCAAGTTATGGAGTCTTGTAATGTTTCTATGGGGTCCTAGTACTTATGGAATTTGCTCACTCATCAATTTTTTTCTTCCTGATTTATTTCTGATTTCTAAAGTCATCCATGAATTTCAATCCCAGTCTGTCTTCTCAAACTTTGACTGATGGGATTGTCAGAGGTTGCAGCCAGTTGATGGCTTGCTTTTGCTTGGAGCTCATTAACTTCCATGACGGCCTAAAGGCAGCAACTTCTGCTCCCAGAGTCTGGCCACTTTGCCATGTTTGCCACGTGAGGACCAGAGGTGGCTGCCAGCTCTACTGCCATCGTCCCTGCTTTGGAAACAGACCAAGGGAAGCTGCAGTTAAATGGAAATAAAGCTAGTGTACAAATCCAACTACCCACAAATGTTATTTTTGCCCATGTCCTTCTGGGATGCTCAGGAGACGTTGTGGAGTGATTAGATGCACAAGGTTTGGAGGTAGACAGAGATGGTTCAAGTCCCAACTTGCCACCTACAAATCATGTGACTTTGAGCATGTTACTTAATCAGTCTCAGCCTCAGTTTCCTCATCGTTAAATGGAAATAGCAACTAGCTTACATGTTTGTTGCTAAGATTATATGAAATAATATAAGTAAAACATCTAGGATAGTACATGGTAGGTGCTTAATAAATGAAGACCATAAAAAGAGGTTTGATGACTTCACCTAATATAACTTCTAGTGCTTTCTGTGTGGTTGAGATTTCATTTTCAACAAGACAAAGTCAGCCTGTATTTCTCCAGAGGAGAAATACCACAGCAGCCTGATGTCCAATTGAGACTTAACTTCACACAAGACCCAAGATTCCCTACGGAGGGCATTCTCCATGTGTTTCAAACTTGGTGCATCATCCACCAGGCATGTTCCCTCCGGAAAAGCAAGAGACCGCCCAAGGTTTGGATAAGTTCAGGGAAGCATCTGAACTTTTTGGGAGCTGTCCCATCAAAACTGGAGTTGTCTGGGTTTTGACCGCTGGGGCCAATATTCTTTTCTGTCTGGACTTTTTAAAAAGATCAGAACCTTGAGTTAGTATTCCCAGTTCTCTGTCTTTTCTTTAGAAGCTCTTAGGCATGAAGATCCCACTAATTTCCACTAGAATTTTGTGCCTAAAAGAGATGAGTAATGTGAGAAAGTGACTGAGAAGATTGGCACTCATTGGGGGAAGTTAGGGACTCCAAAGAGAAAAATAAAAGCTATCTTCATCAACTGGCCTAAGGCAGAAGGGTTTTTATTATTTGTAATTGTTCCCAGCACTCTGCTTTGACTCTCTTCTACATTACATAAATCAGAGTTAGAAAGACTTGTGTTTGAATTCTATTTCCAGTATTTATAAAATGGGTGACTTCTCAAAAGTTAACTTCCCCAAGCCTCAGCTTCCTCATTGATAAGATGGAAAGATTAGTATATACTATAGAGGATTGTTTGTTTGTTCACTCATTCATTCTTTCAACAATATTTGTAAAGTGCTTGGTCTATTACCTAGCAATCACCTAATAATGGAAGCCCTCAGGGTGCATGACACCCTCTAAAAGTTTTGTGCAATCTTCATAATCCCATGTATCTGGATTTCAAGGGAGATTTCACATCTGTACCTCAATTTTCCTCATTTTGCTCAGAAATATGTTCTAATCTTTATATTGAAAAATGCATTTGACCCTGTAGGGACCTCATAAATTTCTTTAAAATATAAGAATATATGTCTTAAAATCAAACCAATATTATTGATCCTAACTAACTTGTAAAGCTCAATCTGTCGTGTTTCTCCATTTGCTTGAATAAATACTCATAAAAAAAAACACAATTTGGCTACATCTGAATGCGTATCAAATGCACTATGCTGTGGAGTAGCTGGACATTCAGTCTCCAGGAGAGAAGCATGCTCAGTCCTAAGCATGGGGGCCCTACATGTTCCCCTGGCCCCCAGCTCCATGAGGGGCTCCAGGAGCTTCTACAAACACTAAAGTTTTACTCCATTGCCATGAATGTGAGAGGAGTGTATGCAACCGTTTTTGCCTTCATGGAGATTGAATCTCTCAAGGGCTTTAATACTTCCCCCAAATAGTATTATCTGTCTCACAAACCAGGGTAACTCTTTGTGTGTAGTGTTCTTTTCTTTCTCCCCCATTTTGATTTTTGACTCCCTTTACTTTCAAACTCCTTGGCACTCTCTGGACTTATCCATGACTTAATCTTGCTCTACTCTTAACAAAACCATGAATTGAATAAATATCACACATTGCTTTCATTAATATGTCACATTAAATTTAAAATCTCAAATGTAAATCAAATGTTGGATCTCGTAACATTGTTCAACATTAGAAAAGTCTGAGGGATGGGAATAATTTTTCTTGCGGGCCACACACACACAGACTATGAAGATTCCAGTGGTTCCCAGCATGTCTTTATCTCCTCGCCACCATTCATGTAGCATACTTCATCAGCGGCATTTGTGATTCTGGGTAGGTGGGGCCATGTGTTTATAAAGGCACCCCCTCTCACCCCACAGTATTTACAATCATATTTCTAATTGCATTGAGAGAAAAGAATTACTGGTGTCTGTTCTGATGGCTTTATTGAGAAAAGCTTGGCCAGAATTTTCATGCTTTGAATGAAACAGAATCAGTATCTTCAAACCATTTGAAGATAAAGGGTCTTTCCTACTGGAATTCTTCCTTGAGGGCTTGCCCAAATAGCTACCCCCACAATCCTGTTCCACTCACAGCCTTTCTGCCATCAGTATCCACCCACCATAGTGACTTGACACAAGATCAGCAACGTCTCCTCATCACGAGACAATTTTTCCAACTCTTCCTTCTTATACAGGAACCAGGAAACCATTTTTCCAACTCTTTCTTCTTATATAGGAACAAAGAGAAGGATTACTAGACAAGGCCTTGTTCTTTTCCTTATGGAATGTGATGACCTGCTTAGAGATTTTCTAGCAGGCTCAGAATAAAACAAACAAGAAAAAATGAAATTTTTGAAAAAAGAAATATGTTCCATAGCATCGTGTTCAAATTTCCCAATAGTCAAATAAGACATGGAGGCTTCTAGGGGAAACAAAATAAAGCAAAGCTCCTCAGGAACATTTCTGAGAACGTCTCGCTTCCTAGACTTGCATGAACTGTGATCTATGAGAATGCACCAAATGAGGACATCATCCATGTGTCCCCTTCCATCCTTTTCATCTTTTCCATCAAAAGAGCAAGAAAAAGGGAGGAAAGAGATTAACATAACATGCAAAGGCTTAAACTGAAACCTCATTTTCCAGGAAGGGAGCCTCTAGACTGGCTCCATGGTGGGGGATGTGTGGCTTCTGACTGCCCATTTGTAGAGTTGGCAGCAGAGAGTCAAGGATGCTTTCCTTCCAATTGAGTTGTTTGAACCAATTACCTTTTTTTTTAAGTTAGAAGAAAATAGCCAGTTTTCTACCAAGAAGATGGTTTTTAGCTCCTATGTTGACCTGCTCTCCCTGTTCTGAGCACTACCAGTTTCTGGAAGGTAGTGCTGTTCTAATACCCTTCTCTTCACCCCATTGGTGAGAGACGGGTTCTGCCTTAGGATTATAGGGATGGCTGAACACATAACCCTTGCCTCTAGACAGATGAGGTTGGCAGCAGTTTATTAGTCACATACACTCACAGCATGGGGGAGGAGGACAGTGCATTCCATGCAGGGAACCATGTGGTCTGCACTTGGGAACAGGAGCAGGGTGAGCCAACAGGGGCTATGGAAGGCAACTTAGTAGTAACAGGAGGGTGGAATGGCCTCTGGTTCCCCAGGAGGATGTGATGGGCTTGCTTGAATAATTCTGTGGTCTGGCAGGAACTAAAACCTTCCATGCAGGGATAAACAGGAACTGCACCTCATCCATTTGATAAGATGATTGTTTGGCTGGGGGAACCTTTGCCATAGGAGCAGAGGGGGATGGGATTCTGTGATTAGACCATTTGAGACCCGCCCAATTTTACCAGGTGTCAAGGCCACACGTAAAATTGGACCTTAATCTTAGGCCTTATACCACAGCACACAAGAGAGATAGACACTAACAAAAAAATAATCACACTGTGTAATTATTAACCATGGTAAATGCTATGTCATTTTCTATGAACAAGTGTCATTAATGGAATGGAAGAACACCAATCTATCCAGATATTGAATTTACTTTCTTAGCCATCACAGGTAAAAAGAGCAACCAATGACGCTAGCTAACCCAGTTTCTTATTACAACAAAATTCCATTTTTATGGAATGGATTTAGAACTAAGAGCATTTGGTTTTTTAAAGTCCCATAAAAGCAGAAATTGGTGATCAGACCTAGGAAAATACTGCAAAAGCTGGGAAGAAATTCAAAGTTGCAAAAATTTGCACCATGGAACCAATCTGTTTGCCCAGGGGAAAATAAAACTTCCCCTTTGCAGAATGGGGGGAGAAGAACACAGGCAGAGAGGAACTGTCAAAAAGGGAAATTTGAGTGAGTTTCTTAGCAACCCCTTATATACAAATTTGGAGGAAAGAATAATACTGAATTGGCAATATTGCTAATTAAGAAACTTGACTACGTTTCAGTGGAAATATATGTACCTAAAAAATAGTAAAACCACTGCAAGTGACTGAGTTCATAACAGTTGTCTCCCCCAGCAGGGGTTGGGCTGATGGAAACAAGTGGATTGCCACCATTTATTGCCTTAAAACAATATTTTGTTAAATGTGATCTTAATATATCATATTTCTCCAAGAACAGATTGTGCCTGGCAGACTTCATTTAACTAATCCTCATAGCATCCCTGAAAAGCAGAGCATGAATGGGAAACCAATTGTTCCTATGTGTCTGGCAAAGTTCATGAAATCCTAACAGGGAAGTGTGAATTTCCTTGGGAAAACAAAACAAAACAAAACAAAACTATATTGCAAAGGTAGGGGAATTTTAAGGAGGCTTTGGCAGAGGTTAGAAAGTGGTGGGATAATGACCAATGATGTGAAATTCAAATTTGAAGAAAAAAGATTTTGGGAGAAACGAATAGAGACCCTTATTATCAGCAAGGCAGAAATCTTGGATGCTTTGATGGAGAGTAAAAGAGGGAGAGAAAAATGGGATGGGCAATGAGCAGCTGACTCTATACGACAATTCTTAGACAACCAGGCATCATTTACACAGAAAAGTTATAGTTTCTTGATATTTGGGTGAAGAGTCATCTTAGATCTGTTTTTCATTTAAACATCTTATTATTGATGAATAACAACGGCTACCATGTAGTGGGTGTTTATGAAGTGCCAGACAATGCATTGAGAATTCCACATACTTATTGCATGCAGTCCTTTCAACGCTCTATTATGTCCACATTCTCATTGTTCTCATTTAACAATGAGGAGCTCTGCACGGAGTGACTTTCTAAAGTCATGTGGGTGGGAAAGTCAGAACAGGGGTGAAGCCCAGCTTCTGGCTGTGGACACAGCCTCTGCTCTCACCCGCTGCATTATGCCATCTCCTCTTGGGACAGGTGGGGTTGTAGCTGGAGGGAAAAGACTGGACACATTTATAAGGGTGAATAATGAAACAAACTAAAAATTAGATTCTAAACCTTCATATCAAACACAGGCATTGCTGAAAGCAAAGGAATGAGATGAAGAAGAAAGAAAAAATTCTGTATGCGCTAATACCTCGAGTAACTCATTTCCCCCCTTCGATTGCCACTTTCTTTAAAGGAGGCCCAGCAGCCTCCCCCCACGGCCCCAAGCAGCTCCTTCCTGGGGACCGTTCTTATGATGTGACTTTTCCCAGGCATCACCAGCATAGCTCTGACATCCAGCATGGTCTTGATTGCTTGTCTCTGTCGGTTCTACTGCCAAGTGGCAAAAGGGCTCTTTTCCCACCTATGAGACATTCTTTTACAAAGCTTTGCCCTGTCCATTTCTCTAGAAGCTCCATGTTATCACTCTGTTGATTCATGAATTCAGTTATTACAGTCCTCCTTGTCCTAGAAACTTGGCCCAAGCTGCCAAACGACCTGAGTTAGAAGGTCACTGGAGTGCACCCCCTAACGTGGCATTCACCAGTCTCTCTACCCATCCATGTCCCTACTCAGGTCTGTCCCTTCAGAATGAGCTCCTCTTCGGATGACTGCCCTGCCATGAGCTCTTAGGGTGCAGCCTTAGTTCCAACTTTCCCTACATTGTCTTTCTGTGGATGCTTTTTAGGTCTTTGTGAAAACAGAACTTCCAGCTGCCTATCCTTGTTGGCCTTAATTTCTGGTTTGAACACTGATGCTGGCATTTAAAGTCACTTTTAAAACAACAACAACTTTCTCTGTCTTGATTTCCTTATCTATTTTATGGGGCTGCTGATGACTAATTGAAAAGTAACTTGAGTGGAAAACTTCGATTTATTTTTTTTTCCAGCATCCACTTTTAGGACGAAGAGACAAAGAGCAAAAAGTCAAACTCAATCTGGGGGATTATTTTAAAATCTAACCTTTAGAACTCATTGTGCCATGTCGTTATAGATTTGACCCTATCCCACACACCCCCTAGAGCTACGTGTCTAGTTCTGTAACATCCTTACAGTTACAGAGTGTTTTAATTTAATGGAAAGGCATTCATAGAAGATTTTTTAAATCTTCACCTAATCCTGTGAAGCAGTTGGTTTGCTACATATCCCCACTTTACAGAGAAGGAAACTGAGACCTGGTTTGTTTTTTGTTTTGTTTTGTTTTCTTTTCTTTTACTGAAGTGACTTTTCCTGAATCTCATTGCTTCTAAGCAGAGCAAATCCTCAGTCAGATCATCTGGCTCTAATCCTCTGTGCTTGTCCCGTGGGCTCTGAGGTCACTGATGATCTAAATGATGGCTCTGAGGCCAAACAAGATTCCAGATCTTCAAAGAAAGAGTCTATTTGATCATTCTATCATAC